>PNEQ01121132.1:0-149683 GCA_003012365.1 Medauroidea extradentata
TTTAAATGGTACTTGGGATACTTACAAAAGCACCAATTTAAAGCAAAGAGTACTTCGATATCTCGATTGATTCGATAGATATGGAAGGATAATCGAAAACACATTTCACATATTTTCACCCCTTTAAATAAAGAATTTCGAAACGATTTTGAGTCCTGTCATAGACATTTGTAAAAGTAACCAATTAAAGTTAAAATCATGACGATAGCCAATTGTGTTTCAAAGATAAAGACTATTAATTAAAAACACATTTTGCCCCATTTTACTGCCTGGGGGTCGAATTTCAAAAAAAACCTAAAACTACTTTTTGGGTATTTACATAAGCAATATTTTGAAGTGAATATCAACTCTCTATCCCGAAGGGTTCGATATATATCGATAGTTGATTGGAAACACATTTACGGTCTTTTCAGCCCCTTAAATGTTGAACTTCGAAAAATCCTTAAATTGGCTAATATGCATTTTTACGAGTTTCCTATTAAAGTAAAAATCACGATGATAGGCCGTCGGGTTCGAGCTCTATCGACGTTTCTTCGGAAACACATTTCGCCCCTTTTCACCCCTTTAGAGGTCGAATTTCGAAAAATCCCTTCTTAGTGCTCGCCTACGACCTGAAGGGAACCCCCACAAAAAATTTCACGATTCTAGGTTCAGCGGTTTGGGCTGCAGTTTGATATGTCAGTCAGTCAGTCAGTCAGTCAGTCAATCAGTCAGCTTTCATTTTTATATATATAGATTAATGTTAAACTTAGTATTGTTGGAACTAGTTACACTTTTTAAAGATGTAAGTTATAATTATTATCATTGCATTGTCTCTACTGTTCTTAACATACTGCATGAAAATTAAATTGTTTACACTTGATGATTGCTATAAAATCTATGTGATAGTTCTAAAACGTAGGTAATACAATATTGCTATGGATTATGTATAAATTGTTTAAAATAATCAGATTACCTAAGAACAATATAAAATTACATAATGAGTGATGTTAGTTAATATACATGATACTGTCGGATCATATGCCCAATTTACAACATTAACTGATGTACAAAATGTTGAACTGTTTTTGAAGCGTTGCATACCAATGTCGTATCTCTGTCATCGCGGAATTGTGCAAGGACTGGTGCTGTAGTAATGACCTGTTTTAGTTGAAGGAATGCAGACTGTTGTGGTACGTCTCAAAATAATTTTGTTGCCTTTTTTGTTAAGTGGCTTAGTGGTAGGGTGATCTGGTAATAATTCTTTATATATTTTCTTAAATATGACGTTTATCGTAAAAATGAATGCAGTTGCTTTTGGTTTATTTGGGGTGGCATATATAGTATTGCTTAAATTTTTTCGGGGTCTGGAATTAGACCAGAAGGGTGAGATTGTGTCATAGTATAGTTATTTCTTGTTGGGTGAAATGACATTTTTTTGGATTCAATTTTACGCCAAATTCTCTCATTCTATCAAAACGAGTTTCTAAATTTTTTACGTGTTCCTCAAGTGTGTTGCCTGGAATAAATAATTCGTCTGCATAACTGACAACAGTTTGCAACCGTAGATCACTTATCATTCTGTCTAAAAATGCTCGAAAATGGGCTGCTTGACAGTCCCATCGTCATTCTGCAATATTGAAATAGGCCTAACTGATCTACAGTGAACGCTAAACTATGTCAATGTTCCATTTTAATCGGTATTGCATAAAATCTGCTGAACATATCCAGGCTAGTTACATACTTAGTATTTTGAATCATTTGAAGAATATCTTCTGTGCGTGGAATTCGGTAGTTTTGTTTCCGTAGAACTAGGTTTAAATTACAGTAATCTGTCAAAAATCTTATGCCCCCCATCCTTTTTGGGTATTACCAGGCAAGGTGCAGCATACTGGCTGTTAGATTTTTCTACTATCCCTGCTTCTAACTATTCTGAATTTGTGACTGAACAGCTTCTCTCTGTTTTGGTGCTAGCCTATACGGTTTGGAGTGAATGGGCTTATCTGATGTTAGCTCTACTGACATTTCAAAATGTTTTGTTTCTGTAAGATCTATTAATTTGTATGCAAATCTGTCTTTACATTTTTCTAGTATTTTTTTAGTTCATTTTTCTGTTGAGGGAATATTACTGGATTGATCTGATTTATTGGTAATCTATTTATATCTGGTTCTGACTTAAAAATTTTGTCGATGGCACTTAAGAGAAAATTAGTTTAATCTGTTTTATGTGTTAATATAACTGTAATAATCTTATCGTGTTTATATCCAAGTGTGGCTATTCTGTCATAAAGGTCTGGAATCATTCTGTGTTTTAAGATGAAGTCGCATCCTATGATGACGTCAGACTGTAAATTTTCTATTACTATAAAATCATGGGTATAGCCATGACCTTCTATTTGGAAGTTAGAGTGATACAGTGTTTGGTGATGGAAGTTGTTCTGTGGCTGCCATGAGTTTGATGTCTTGATTAACTAACTTAAACTTTTGTGGATCTACTATTGTTTCTGCTGTGCATGACTTGGTACATCCTATATCTAATGGGGCTAACAATTTATCTTTACCTGTGTGTATAACAATTTTCGGTGTTTCCATAATGTCTGAAGTAACAGACATAATGTTCACCTCTTTGTTATTAATTTGAGTGTGTGTTTTGTGTACTTTGTTTTCTTCTGATTTCACTCTTTGTGGCAATACTTTTCTTTTGACTGTTTTAGTGAAACCTCCATTTGGTTTCCTCTGTGGTTTTTGTATTTTTCCTGTAATACCTACACCATGTGTTATCGTAAATCTTCTAAAACTGTCACTTGTGTTAGTTTTCCACTGTATGTTTTCATTTGGAAAGAGTTTGCAATCAGCTACGAAATGTCCGTCATACATGCATAGTGCACATGTGCTGGCAAATTGTGGTTTTGGGCCGAACTTTATGAGTTCTGATTTGTTTGGTGTAGGAACTTTGTTTCCTGGATGTGCAGTGTTGTCTGGTTTACTCTCCTCTCTCCAATTTTCTTCTACTGTTTTCTTCTGACTTTTTCTTATTTAAATTTTTCCATGATTTTCCTTGTTTTCTTTGAAAGTGTAATTAGTGATGCTATTTTTATTTTTGCTTGGTGCTCTAATGAGTATACTCCTATGCAGTCTAGTCGGACTGTGGAATTGTTTTCTTGTTTTCTGGGCTTCTTCTGCCTGCGAATCTGAGTAATGTTGTTTATTTTGAAGTGGTAGAACAGAATAACAATTTTTATCTGGCCTACAATTTTTGGTAGCCATTTGTGCATATGTAGGTTTTGTTGGTGTTTGTTTATGTTGTGGTCGTCCTTTCGAGTACTGTGTAGGCCAGAGTGAGCGTGAGGATTTTAAACCGTGAGAACCAAGTTTTTTTGTTTGTTATGGTGGTGGTTGTACTGTTGTTTTGGTTGCTCATAATACATTGGTTGAAATGGATTTACTGTGAATGGCACTGCTGTGTTTGTGAAAGGAAATTGAGGTACAGTAAAAAGGGTTGGTGTGTAGGCGGGCATCCTGTGTTGTGGAAAGTGTATGTAGTGTAGATGTCTGGTTTGTGGGTAACTAGGCTCATGTATCCTATGTCTGCTTTCTTGAAACTTTTGTTTTTCTATGTTTTTCTGCGTGTTTCTTTTTGTTTCTTGTTCTTCTTTTTCGTCCATTTTGTACTTTTCCCAGCTCTGTAATTTAATACTTAATTTTGAGATGTCTTGTTTTATTCCCTCTAGTTCTGCTTTTTCTGCTGAGTCCCTATTTTGTTTTTCTAATTTGTGAATATTTTGTTTGTACCTGCATGTTGACTTTTCAATTTGCCTTACGTTATTTCTCATGTCTGCCAGTGACTTGTTACTCATTATACCTAATTTGTCTACTATGGAGGGTAAGAGTGAATCCCATAAAATGCCCATGATCTCCTCTTCTTCTAAATGCATCTGTGCCTTCTGTGATAGGTACAAAATCTCTTGAATATGAATTTCTGCGGGTTCTTCAATTCCCTGTCTCATACAGCTGCATTGTGTATTTAAAGTTATTTACTCTTTTTGTGGCAAAACTGTCTGCCATGTGTGCCTGTACCTGTGTGTTATCCCATGTTAAGTTTTCAGCTTCTGTTTGTGTGATTAAATTCTGGTAAGCGTGTTTTGCGGTTCCTTCTAAGTGACACACAAATTTTTTAATTTTTTGTTTTTCTGACCACTCATTGATTTCAGTACATTCGTTGAAAATGTCCTCTATATCCTCACCTTGTTTGCCACTGAATGTTCTTATATGTACGGGTTGTTGAACTACTATTTGCAAGGGAGGTTTTTCGTCTACCATTTCCTGTTGTGCTAATCGTTGGTGGTCTGTTTCCAAATTAAAAACATTTTCTCCTGGATTGTTGTGATCAATTTGACTGTATTCTAAAGTGTTTTGATAAGTGTGTGTGTTTGCGTATCAAAAAGGTATTTCGTACGCGGGTGTCTCCTGTAATTGTTATAGATAACTTCTAGTGATCGGTCGGTTTACTTGTGGCGTGTCAGTGTTTTCGTGACTGCCTGGGTTGTTGAGTGTCGGGGTGTGATGTGTAGATCCTGGGTTGGCTGTTAAAAGATCTACAAATGTTTTAAATTTCTGCCCGTTCGTGTTAACTGCTATTAGTTGTCATCCTATTTGTGTGAATATGTTGGTTCTGTATGAAAAGTTTGACTGCTGTGTTTGGAGTAAGTAACAATACAAAATACTACTATATCTTATATCAGTATCTACATTTACAAAAGCCCATGGGATTGAGAGCGGATGCAAAGCTGTTTAATAAATGGTTTAGGATGTAAGTACCCAAAGTGGGTGGTGGGTGAGGTGAGTGGAGGGTAGGGGTGAGTAGTAGTTAGAGGTGAGCAGTCGGTAGGGTTCAGCCTCGCTAAGGCAGCGGGAGGTTAAGGATTCGAATCGCGCCTCCACCAGTGTTCTAATTTACTTTCTATGGCCTCTCGCCATAGGCTCGAGAATCAAGGAAATATAAATTGGACAGGAAGGTAAGTGTAAGAGTCATAGATCAGCTAGGAGGTTACACTCATTGATACTAATAGGAAGACTAATACATAGAGAATAAAAGAATATTGGAAGGAAGGATAGACAGATAGGGCAAGACAGGAGCTAAGGGTCAGGATTGCTCTTCTTCCTTAATAAGCAGCTTAATGCTCACCAGTGTGCCGGACGCCGTGGTAGTACGAGAAGTCCACGTCGCCTATGGGTCCCCGCTAGTCTCTAACCAGGACCTCTTGGTCCCGTCACCGCTCGAGACAAACTCCTCGTGCCTCTCGTCGGTAACCTCCCACCACTCTTCGCGCCCCCGCCTCTTGTACCTTTTTTCCAACCTTTTGATTGGCCCATTATGGCTTTAAGGGTGGAGCCTTTCCTGCTGCAGTTGCGATTTCCCAATGCCAAAACAGTCCTAATTATTTCCCCGACAAAATTAAATTTCAAGCAGCTCGGTGCTGCGTTGCTCCGCCGGTCGTTCCACTTAAAAAACTAACGATTAGTTTATCAATGAGTTGTAAATTATTGTAAGTAATTTTACGTTACATTTTACAGCAAATAACAAATGGTACGCTCTATTTAGCGGCAGCCTAACAGCAGAGTAAAGGGCTAAATATCGTAGGGAGTATCGCTAGAGCACAGTATTTCCGAGTCAGGACGATCCGATTCGCTTCACAAACAAATATGTCGACTCCATACCTTGTTGAACGGTGACCTGTCTCATGTGGAAAAAATGCCTACCATAAGGCACCCTTAACAGTCGAAAACGGCCCTTCACTTAGGCCCAGCAGACAGCCAAAAAGGCGCGCAAGTAAGGCCAATCTATGCCCCATTCATTTCGTAAAAGTCTTGCAGAGTAATTACGTTTAAATTGGAATTACTTCAGCAGCAAGCGGTCGTAACAATTGCAGTAACAAGTAATTCGTCACACACCACAGACGAAGTACGATAGGTACAACTATAACGCATAATCGAGCTTCAGAACTCGTGTCGTAGTAGCCACATAGTATTTGACACGGTGGTAAACAACTAACACGAAATACTTCACCCAACTAGAAAGACTTAGTCGGCTGACACACTAGTCCGCAGGGGCTCGTGTCTAAGAAGATAGCCCACGAGTCGAAAAATGGCATCCTCGGCACCCGCAGTCAAAAACTGACGCAACGCGCGACTCTAATGCAACAAGCATTTTTCCTTGTGCAGCAATTTATTAACAACACAAATGCCGACAACACAAATACGTTTATCCAGCCACGGAAACTAAACATTTCCGTGCAAACGAAACTTGCGTACGCCGACTCTGCAATACAGAGAGTAATTTCAGTCGTGTGCGTCTTAACATCACGTCGCGACCACCTGTTTCACGTCAGACCGACTACCTCGCACCACTGTTGATCATCAAAATCCGCTGGCCAGCCCAGAACTACTTCCGAATTATGCCACGAGCCCCCAGAGTGCAGCACGAACGGCGGGCTGCGCGCGCAGCAAAGCCACCATCTGATTGCCCTGCTCGTAGCACAACCTTTCACTACCAAACACAGCAAACCAGCTGCAAATCCCAGGCCTAAATATAGGCCTATACTATCAATGAAATGAATATTTCTGGCATTGCAGAAATGTTAATTTCATCTTAAGTTGTTCGGTTTAGATTATACAAGTAATTTTATAGGACAAATTATTTCATATGTTCTTTTGATAAATGTAGTGTATAACCAATTATTATTTAATTTTTTATAATTTTTTTAAGGGTTTCTATATTTTCATCATTTGTTAACTGAAACATAGCGCTGTAAGTAATAAGCATACTACGTACATTTAATTGTACTTGAAAGTTTAATTTTCTGTTTAATTTACTGTTATTGATAATTGAATACTTTTTCTGAGCAGTCTACACCCTTGTTATTGTCCTGCGCTACACTCTTGAAAACTCTACTCGGGTTTGTCTTCAAACGACGGGAGATGAAGGTTTACCCTATGTTAACCTCACGACTTACTATCTCTACCTTTAAAATTTTCACACTGGCCATTCTTATATCAACAATAATTTATCATGATATTGTATTTGTACATATCTAGCCTATAAATAGCACCAGGAAAATACACTAAACTAAAATTACACATATGTAATTCACAGCTGTGTACAGCGTTGTATGAGAAAATCTCCTTATTCTAATCACCAATATTCCTAATCCCTTCCGCCCTGTTACACAGTTAAGATTTCCCGTTTACCAATTCCTATTCATCTTGTTTCCCAACTGCTGACCCTCTGTTTCCAAATTCTTATTCTCCGCTATCCTACTACATATCCCCCAGTTTCCCAAACCCTATACCTCCAGTTCCCAATCTGTATCCACCTAGGAATAGAGGTTGAGAAATACGGGTTTATGGATTGCGAATAATTTAGAATAGAGATATGGAAACAGGGCGGTAGGGATTAGGAAACATAGTAATAGGGTTTGGAAAAAATGTGGATGTCACTTATATTGAGTTATGGTGTGATAGAGATTGAAAAAGGTAAGGATAGTGATTAGGAACTGGGTGGATAGGGATTGGTAAAATGTGGGAAATGGAGTCTGAAATGGGTAAATAACGAATGAAAAACTAGGAGACATGAGTTGGGAAAAGTTTTGGTTGGTATTGGGAAATGTGGAGATATGGATTTGTAAATTGGGGGATAGGGATTAGGAAACGTAGTTATAGGGATTCGTAAACGAGGGATAAGGATTTGAGAATACTGTGGCTGGGAATATAAAATTGAAATTATAGGGATTGGAAAACGGATTTACAGGAACTAAGAAATGGGATATATAGATTTAGAAACGAGGACATATTGATAGGAAAACTGGTGTATAGGTATTTGGAAAAGGGTTGATGTAGATTGGGAAACAACGGAATACGTAATTTTAGAAAATGGGAGTAGGCCTATATGGATTGGGAATCGAGGGGATTTTTTTTGGGATGCAGAGGAGTGATTGATTGGGATACAGGGGTGTTAGGGATTGGGAAATGGGCAACAAAGATGGGTGAAAATTGCAAATTAATTTTGATAGGGGGAATAGTGTTTAGAAAACGGTAGTTATGGGATAGGACAGGGGTATATAGGACCTGGTAACGGGAGACTAGTGATTGTTAAATGGAGGGATAGAGTTTGGAAAACAGGGGATACATAAACGGAAGGATAGGGATTGGAAAATGGCGGGATAGAGATATGGAAACCAGGCGAATGAGATTGGGAAACAGGGTGATAGGGATTTGAAAATATAGGTAATGGGTTGGGTAATAGGTGGTTAGGGATTGGGAAATGGGTAATAGGGATTGGGAAATGGGATGTAAGTACTGGGAAACGAGGGGATAGGGATGGGGAAATGAGAATGCAGGTATTGAGAAGGGATATGCCAGGGCTTGCGTTAATCAAATATACCGTACAAATATTCGTTCTTGGAGTGTAACCGTGGTGGCATACTTATACCGCGTTGGTCTTTAAAACACAGACTTTATTTCGCGCTAAAATTTCTGTAACATATAGTGGCATTTGACTAGGATTTGTCTCAATGTTTTACAATTAATGGAACATTCACATTATTTAATTCGTTAATTAAGAAGCAAATAGTTCACGATTCAGGTAAAATGATTACAGTAGCCATCAAAATGAACTGAAGTGTACTTACGTACTAGATCTGGCCGGCTTGGAAAACTGAAGTTATCGGACCTATGTTGATATTTGTCCAAAGCCACGATAGTTACGGTGTAAGCATTGCAGTCTGGTCTCTTGTGAAGCACCTGCGAGTACCCAATCACACCGTAGTCCCATACGCCACTGGCCACGGCGACCTCCGTGTTGTTACAACTACTCTCATTGGCGTCGCAGAGGGAGAGCTGGAACTTGGTGGCGCAATAGCCTCTTGACGTCGGTATGTAGTTCCACAGTGCCGTGATCGTGTCCTCGTCTCTCCTCTCGACGCGCAGGCCAATCACTGGTGCTGGAGCTATCGACATTTAATTGTTAATTAGGTTCTGTTTAATTCACTGAAAAAACACTTTTTTTGTTACGCCACAAAACATCTGGCGAGAAAATTTTATTTTAAAAAGAATTACTGCTATGTAGCTTTGTCGCAACCAAAATATGCAGTAAGGGTCAAAATAACTGTGATTAAATTAAAATTGTATAGTTCCGGTTATTACATGCGCACTTAAATTGGTAGAAAATAATTACGTATAAGAAGTTTGCCTCCACAGAGCTACTATGGATAATAAACGTTTCAATTATTTGTAAATGAATATACCATGAACATAAATTTTAAAAATATAAAGTACTAAAAGTGAAAAGGAGTATGGTAATTATAGAAACTTCTGAAATAATGTTTGTTTTATCAGTGTAGCAATATTTACGAAATAAATTTGACTTAAAGTCCTGGACATATCGTGCGTTCATTTCATAACCTCCTTTACGACTTAATTACTTATCGCGATTGGGTGACTATCACTGAAACTCGTCCTTGATGATTCTAATCCCGCAGCAAATCAGTTTGAAAACACTCACCGACTCCAATGTACAACTGGCCACTGACTGGAGCAGCAGGCAATGTGCAAGTTGCTGAAGACAGAACATATATAGGATTGAGAAGTACATACTGCTGGTAGTTGAATCCACGATATTTCCTGGTCTATAGTAATACATTAAAAAAAACATAACATTATATTACAATTAAAAATATCAAGCAGCTAGCGTGACAGGCTGCTTTCTAGACTTACCTGTGGTTTCGACCAACTCTGCTTTACGAGAAACTGCGTAGTCCTCTCCAATGGCCATCACACTGACGTGGTACAGCGTACAGCTCTTCAGGTTATTGATGGTGTACTCGTTCATGCTGGCATTATGCACGCGGGCACATTTATAGAAGTCCCTTTCCGTCTCGCATATCATGTACCCTCGTACGCACTTCAGGTCTTCGTCTGATGGCGTGATCCATCTTAATGAGATCGTCGAAGAACTCGCGTCAGTCATGGTCAGGTTCCGTACTGGCCTCACATCTACGGACATACGGCACAGACCAGAGCTGAAAAATTTTCATCAGTCAGTTGGTAGGCTTTCACGGTCATTGCCATATCTGTCTTGGCTTCCGAGGTGAACCCTCGTCTGACTGGTTGCAGGAACCTAATTTGGCAGTTGACATAATCAAAGTCTGAAAACAAGTGAAAGCTCTTGGTTAAGCCTTCGTATGCTAACTGCAATGTTCTGTCCGGTAGCGAATAGTGAAGAGACTCTGGCCATTCCTCACATCTCAAGGCTGTGATCCATCAATTCTAGTGCTTTTACAATAATTATTTATTTGCTAGTAGATATCGAAAACCTCTTCCTCAGTTTTGTTGCAGTGAGCTCATACTATGTTAACTAATTTCTTCAAGACAAAATTAAAAACGGTTTTAGCTAATCATGCAATTAAATAAGTTCTCATTAATAAACTAAGTAGCGAAATTTATATAATTTTTCTCAATAAATAGACTACATAGTACAAACATTTTTTAACAGAACTGTGCAACAGTTTTGATGCATATTCTCGTTCAGAAATAAAAAATAGTATTATCGTGTGAGCAGTAGAAATTATTGATCAGGTCACTAAGCGCTGGTCAGGAATGTGGAATGAAGATCGAAAAAAAAAAAAAAAAAAAAAAAAAAAAAAAAAAAAAAAAACGAGAGATCCTCAAGAAAACCCACGCTGACATGATGCCGACATAAGAAATTCGGGTTGACATCACCGGGAAACAAACCTCGATCGTCTTGGCTGGAGGCAAGCGCTCTAGCCACAGCTACAACCACGGAACTTCCATCCAAAAGGCAAAACCAATAATTTACATAAGTATTCCTTGGCAACTGAAAAATAATAATGTTTCCAAAATTTATCACACAGATGTACAGGCGCGATTAGAAGAAATTTAATATTGTTTTCGTAACATCCGTTGTGTAGTTCCTATTTTTTTTTTTTTTTTGGAAGCAGTCAAACGCATATTGAAGTTTCCAAACTTGAAGAGTTACAACGCCCGCATACTTTTATCTGCTCCCATAATTTGCGTGGGTAAAACTGTTATCATCATATAGGGATTTGTTTAAATGTAAAATATAGTTTAAATTTTATTCCTGCTGTGTATACATTGTTGCAGTTATGTAGCAAGATAATGAAAATGTGTTTGAAGCGTTAGAATCTATTATTTATAGTACAGTTTGAAATTTAGAATGGAAGGAAATCGAAACCATTTTAACGATAACTTAGTTCTATTATGACACAGTACAGTGCTCTTCTATGCTATTTTTAGTTTCAAAACTAATCTAGACTATAAACCAATAAAAATAGAGTAACTTACTTGGATTATAACAAATTGATCAACCAAATGTTGGGCTGGTGCAACTGTTTTTCAACAGAATTTTGAACTGTTGTGTATCTGCATATAATGAATGCTAAGTATACATTAAAACCTTTGTGAGCCCTCACTCTTGGTACTGGACGAAGATACCCAGGATCGTGGTTCATCTACATATTTAACACGCTTATTTTATTGCACCTGATTTTAAATAGCTTTAGAACTTTATTCTATAACAATCTAAACATAAATTATTAATTTTACTTTACCAAATGTTATAGGTTTATAGTGTAGTGGTAGAAAAAGTTCTTACTTACTGCAGCTAAGTACAGATGTCGCTGCTAAGAGGAGGAAAATATGCAGCATTTTAGTTGGGGCAGCTAAAAGGCCAGTCTGAAAATATTACAAACATTTCAATTTTATTAACGTGGAGTGAACGTTAATCACACTGCTAATTAAAATTCACTTAACTAACAGTTCCTCAGACAAATAAGACTTAGGTTATAACAGATAGGCTATATTTCGTGGATTAATTCAAGGTCAGGTTGTACGTCAAGAACGTAACTTCATTGTTACAACTGTGATAGGACGACATATGTTTTTACTCAGCTTTGACGACTGCAATCCAGTGACAATTTGGAAATAATATGTGGGGATGTCACGTGCTACCCGCTTGTACAGTTAGAAGCCAATTGGTAAGAGATTGTGATAAGTATGTGCATAGTACTGAGAAGTCTATGTTGCTGCCAGATGAATCCTCGAATAACTCGTCCCTGTAATTTCAACCACTACAAAGATAACATCGTGATTGTCTAATGAGAATGCTGTTTAATACTGTCCAAAACTATCTGCACACGCCAGAAAGATTATGTTTTAACGCCGTGCAACAATCAATGAAAAGCGAAATTACTTTTCCGTAACAATCGCGATTTCACATAGTTATTTGTTATAACAAGTTCAAATATATACGCAACGTTTCTAATTACAGTAGACTGGTTTTACAAAAATAATTTCGTTTTGTACTTACAAGGCATATCATTATTGCAGCATCGTTTTGCTATTTTTAAATTTAAATAATGCATTTTACGAACATTTCTTAGAAACTGTTCGTGTATATAAATGTATGTAAAAGTAATTTATTCATGTGCATAAACAGTATCGTGAGTTTGAAAAATTATTTTCCATAAAATATAATGGTTAAGGTGTTCGCAACAATGCACTCAAAATTTTACTGCACACATTTTTCGTCAAGTTTATTCACTGCTGCACACATACATAGCATTTAATGACACTTAAAATTTATCAAACACAAAAATCGCGCCTTAAAGTAGCATGATTTAAAGCAATCACAGCTTATAAAGTCCAACATCTCACATAGCCGACACGTAGTAACGGACAAATATAATAGAATAGAAACAATCAGGCTCACAAACTCAAGTAGCTAAACGTTCTACCATGTAATATGTTAAAACGGAAACTGCCTGCAAACTTATAATATTTATATTTTATAATGATATGTGTAAAACTAATACAATAAAGAACATGAATTATGAAAAGTTTGAAGAAGAATGTTTGCAATACTCATTTTCTTGTATTTTTTTGGAGCCCTGACAATGTTGGTAGCAAACGATTGTATGTGCTCAATAAAGATGTCGTAGGCCGCATCTAGTGTCAGACCCCTGATAAAGATATAAGTTACCAATAGCGAGGTCACGACAACAAGACTTCTGTGGTCCAGACTTGTTAAACAGATCCCGTAAGAGTGGGTGGTAAATGCATGAACGCCAAAAACACCAATTGAAATCTACACGCTTCTGAAAGTCAGTATGTAAAAAAAAATAATTACAGACTAAGAATACAAGTTAATGATATCAGACAATTTTATGAGCATGCTGTTATTATAACTAATAAAAGTAGGATAACATCCGTTGGCTACAGCTTTTCCACGAATAAACAACATAAGGTTTTGATTATTTACCCAGAATGATGCATTTATAAAGTGCGTGTGGTTTCCACAGCATTTTAATGTGAGATATTTCAGCGTCAGAGGTTGTTATAAAGTAAAAGTTACTAAAAGAAAAAGAAAATATTTGTTCAGCAAGGTGGCGAAAACTATTGTCTAGGATTATATGTTTTTCGATTTTTGCAAATTGGCTTCGGGAAAACAACACTTTAAATCTAATGCTATTAGATACGATTTATGTACCATGCAGTCTTAACACAGTATTTTTTCCATATACCGATGACAGAACATTACATAAATACTTTTTATAGAATGGAAGACTCACATAAGCAAAGCTTGTGTGTGAGTGCTACTGGACAAATTATTTTCTATAGCTGCGGTATTTATGTAAGAAAACTTATCATCTGGTATAAATAAATTAGTTTGAAAAAAAATTAAAGCTGCAGGAGTAAAAAAATAATTATTGATGCATACAGATAGTATTTAACAATTTAAAATATATTAATATAATACATATAATATATTTACACACACACACATATATACATATATATATATATATACATATATATATATATATATATATATATATATATATATATATATATATATATATATATTCGTGAAAGCAGAAGCGTAATATGAGTGACGTCTACCCACCATGTTACTCGAGGTGAAGTTCTTCAGTTACTCACAAGTACAAGGTAGGTTACTTGGGTCTGGCGCGCAAAACGAGAACTGTACGATGTCTTGTAGAGAAGCTGTAGCACAGCACAGCGACCACTCTTCAAGGTCTGGGTTTGTTTTCCTGCAACTGTAAGAGATAAGTTCTGATAGAATAACTGCGTCGTTCCTCTCCGCACTTGTCTGCTCTCGTTTAAGTCAGATTACAGACCAGACTGAAAAAAACTGCGGTCTGAGTCGAAGGTCACTTTCATTACGCAAGTAATATACAAGAAATATAATTTCCTGGTACTGCCATTTCTCGCGTCTGCTGCGACAGATAGTTCGACCCTTCCTCTAGACGCTAGTGTTGAGAGTACTACCGCGAGACGTCACGAAAGTGCACGGGAACCGTAGTTATCATCAGACACCAAGAAATCTCGTTCTAGTGCCTGTCGTCTTGTTAGTTTGGCCGCCTGGGTAAACGTATTTTGCGCGTTAGAGACCGAGAAGAGCGGAAGCGATAAGGACTAAAGTGTACGCGCCTTAATTGAAGATATTTTGGTCTGCACTTAAAGGGTATTGATCCCTAACACCTTGGATTTATCCGTTTCTTCTCAATAACTTCTGTTCCAGTCGATGTATCAAAATTTTTGTCGCGACAGGGCATTGGTACAAACTTAATCGATTTTCTGAAATTGATGGAACCACAATATATTCATTGTTTTGCAACGGAATACAGCTGACAAGAAAAAATTGCTTTATTTACTAGAGCTACTACAGAGGTCACAAATGTAATAGAAACAATGCCTTATGGATCCAGAAAGAGAATGAAACTATAAACTATGCCTTGTCAACGTGAAATAAAGTAAAACAACCTCTCTATTCCCTGATTTATAAGAAAAGCCGTAATTCCGATCTGAGAGGGATCAATCCCACCGAGGTCTTTAGCTCTGGGGGGAGGGAGCATGATATGAGTGTGAGGGGGCGGTGGAAACGGGATAACCACGAGAAAACCCGCCAACCAGTGGCATCGTCCGGCACAGTTCCCACATGCGAAAATCAGGGGACCGGCGCGCCGTCGGGAATCGAACACGGATCGCCTTGGTGGGAGGCGAGTTCTCTAACCGCGGCCTCACGCCTCACCTAAGTCTCAAGGTATAAGTTAGACAACTGGCGTGCTGTCAGATCGCCGACAACTCGCCTCTATATGATACCTTCAGTGGTGATCCTATCATTTTATAACGTAACATGGAATGTAAAGTTGTATTCTACACTCGTATACCTTTTACAAGATTCTGTTCACAAGTTTTCATACCTAGAAAGTATCGTACAAAAAACTTATTTTCGTCGTACTCACGAGCGAGAAAAGATGCTTCGAAGATAAATGGAGGAACTTAAATTGGAATACACGTGTGTAATGTTCGTTGAATGTTATTTCTAAACAGTCTTAAGTTACGCACGCACATTAGTTTTCAAAACAACTTGTAACTTCAAGAGCTTTGAACACCATTAGTCGGTTGGTTCACGTTACCTTCCCAATTTTCCCTTACATAGTGAAAATATGTACGAATCTTTATGTATAATTTGCGACAATTTTACATTTCATTTAACGGATTTCCCCATACTTGTTTGTGAATATTACCTTACATTAGTTATGTACATTTACATGTTTATTTGAGATGTATAGGTTATGTTTCATTACAATAGGAACAAATTAACACTTTTAGGGCACGGATTATACGACGCGTAACAGACATTTCCTTAAACTCTTGGCCTGCAAATATTTCGGCGCAGTACTTCCTTAATAAACACCTGCAAAGCAATGTTACTACTGAAGACCAGTGTATATAAAAATAAATAATAATTTTTTCCCCTAGAAAAGTGAGTACAAACACTTCGGGAAGAATTCACTAAAAATAGCTAATGTAAACATACATTTATGAAGTCTGTAATGTGCACACTAAGGTACATACATTTTGAAAATATTAAACGGAAATTATTATGTATTTTCAACGGCGTTTGTGGTTTACAACACGATGAACCGTATACTCTGAGCGATTCTGGAAACAAATGGGAAATGTAATTTTTTCTATTTCAACTCAAAATGTAATTATTTAGTAATCTATAAATGAAAACCAGCATGTTTTTGGTTTGTGCAACTGCAATGTGTTAATTGTGGCGAATGCTTCTTGAAATTTAACAGACGTGCAAAAGCAAATGTTCGACGGAAAATTCAATACGCCCGAACAGCTAAAGTTTTCGTAACAATCGATTATAAAGAGAACTCATGAATAACTTCGTTACATGCGAATAAATATTTTAACGAGTTTCAAAGCTTAAAAATAAAATTCTTAACGGGGGATAGGGGTGTGTACTCATCTCTATGGAAGATATACAGTCGGTCGCATGGCAAGCATAGAAACAGTAGTATAATTCTTTGTTCAATACACATTTAGCTAGGTTTCACTGTAAAATAGGAAGATACATGCAAATTTAACGTTATTATCTGACAACAGGCTGGTCTGCAAGTTAATATGTGTTCATATGGCTTCTGTTGTTGGCCGACAGTTCGTGTGACACGCCTGAAGGCTCGGTTTCAAATGCCATATTGAATTTTATTATTTTTCGCTTTTTTGGAATTCTGAGAAAAAAAGTTAAATCGGGGACTGTACTGCAAATTCTATTCACCTTGAGCTACAATACAAGTATGGCAATAGGGCTAGTAATGACTGGATTTATTTGCTTGGACATACTCCATTGCGAAATAAATTACTGCCAAAAGAAAACTAAAAATAAGACAAGAAAGCGTAAATAAGCAGAGTATGCTTTAGTCAACAGGATACATATACACAACATGAAATTCCAAAATTAAAATCCAGTCATGCATTCCCATTGCACAGTTCTTTCAAATATCATAGGACTAGTAGCGTTTAGTTAGGTCGCAATTTGTCGGGCAAATTATTGATATAAAAATATTTGCGACACAGATTGCGGTGTAATTATATATTATCAGCTAAATCGCAAGGTATGTATTATAGCGAAACGTAAATAAAATTTGAGGTATAATCACATATTTGACATTTTTCTTCTTAGAATTAAAAAAAAAAAAAAAGCGAAAGCTATTAAAATTCAATATGGCAACTGAAACCAAGCCTTTTGAATATTTACAAACAATGATGTAAGGTCAACCGTTCAAATACTCAGTTTCCTGTCATGCAGGCACACATAGTCGACCACGACAACTAGTCTTCCCGTGAGGGGAAGAAGCGTGGCGCTAGTAGTAGGTAGACACGTCACACGGAGGGGAAATGTACTGCTCCTGACATGAGTTCATGGCACACTGTCTGTGGAGACGCAGCGAGCTAGCTGCCTGTGTCACTGTATTATGGTCGGTGCTGTGGAGCTCCACACCAGTTGCACGCGGTGGTCAAGGACAACACAGCGGTAGTTCGCATTTTCCCCGCGCGGGACTAGTTGTCGTGGTCGAGTAGCAGGGAGGCTCGGAGCTAAAACTTCAGGGAGTGTGTTTGGGTGAGTATAGATTAGATAATTTCGGCCTATCGCCCAATAACTAAGCCGATAGTCTCTAAAATAGGGACATATTTTGTCTTCATAGCACTTTCGATATAAACGGCGAACGAGAAATTATTGAGTGAGATTTAGTTCAATGGCAGCATTTCGCAAGAGTTAAGTATTTTTGTTGAGTCTTGTAAAATATGCTATGAGGAGACAACGGTATACAATGACGACAGTGAGTCTGTTAGCTTATAACTGCGTCAACTCGCTGGGTAACAAAACGGAAGTTGGGGACTTTTTGCTCCGGCCCTGGCTGTGGCAGCAAATTTCCTGCTTTGCCGTTCCCTCTACGTATCTTATCTTCCTCTAATGTGGTTGCATCTGGCCAGACATTTGATGTCAAACACGAAAAAGAAATAGTAGGTGCTCTGCGAAAAACTTCTATAACAATAATGGATGATTTTAACCTGTACACAGCATGGGACTCTTAAAAAACTTCAGCTTTTAAATGGAGGAAATGTTGAGAATTTATATTGCACAAGTCTGGTAACTACAGTATCAATTTGACTGTTACTTAAAAATAAATTTGAACGCACGTTAAACGTATGGGAAACCATTTTATTTCACCCAGTGTTGTATGCATCTAGTGTATGTTTTATGCTTACAATTTTTTTACTGTGTTGGAGATTTTTTTTTGTGTGCGCGCTTTAGGCTAAGCAAGGAATTTTGTTCACATATACGTCGATTTTAATTGATTTTATTTTATATCTGCGAAATGCATTTGTTAATTTCTTTCTAATCGTAGAAGTAGTAAGACGTTAACAATACTTTACCGCTACTGAGATTGAGGTTTTACCGGGAAGTTTTCATTTTTAAACCTCCCGATGCCACATGGGAGGATCTCAGCAAGACTCCTGTACTGGCCAGCGGGACGTCCTTCCTTCATTCCTTCAGTGGAACTCAAAAGCGCAAGACTTCGACCCAGGGCAGCTCGGTGGCTCACACACGTCCATTCGCTATCACAGTTCATGTAACAGTCCCTTCCTTCAGTCGCGTCCGTGCTTATACTTTGCCAACTGCATTCCGACAAAGAGTATGTAAATCTCTACTGCACTTAAAATGTTTTTATGCCTCGCCCAAATCACTCCAGTGCTGCACTAAACTGCTCTATTACTTACGTGCTGAGAATTCTTTATGAAAATAAAAACAAAAAATTAATTAACATCAATACCTTCATATTGTAAGTAATGAAGTCAGCCCCAATATAACAAAAATACAAAAAATATTTAAATGATGACATTACAATGACCAGGATTTAATGTTTAATTGCTCAAACCTATGTTTCACAACTGGTATTAGAAAATAGCAGTACCTTAATACACAGACAGTTCTAAAATTATTTGTTACTTGTACTGTAGTATTGTTTGTGAAAACGTTATTCAACAACATTCCTCCATTCTTGTCAATAAGCGAGGTGGTGCAATTGTATCACGTTGCAGGAATCTACGGGTTTGAGTCCCGACTCCGCCCATTCATGTTCCTGTTTCCCATGGTTTCCCGAAATTACTCCAGGTGAATGATGGGTTGAATCCCTTGATACTGGTCATGGCCGATTCCTTTCACGGTTCTCTGACATTGTCCAGTTCTTTGTGTTCCTGTATCTAATGATTTCAGCTGTTGATGAGATGTTAGGCCTCCATTATCTCTCATCCCTCAGTCATAACAGTTGGTACGGCAGCCAGCCGTTCAAACGCGTATGCCGTATTGCCTACGTAGTAGGAACTGTCTGACTGTAGTCCACTCTTCTTACGAATTTTACCCGAAAACGGTTGGTCCTACGCATTTACAACAAGGTGAACTTTTTTACTTCTGACGTGCTTCTCTAGTAGAAAACCGTATTAAAAGTTCGTATTTCGTGATGGTAGAAAAATGGCATGTAATGAAAGGGGTAGCCACCCTAGTATTTTGTACTAGGGTGCAAGGTATTGGTGTGGTTAGAATGTGTATTTCAAGGTCCCGGTGGTATAAAACTTGTCATCATTAAATGCCTCTTCATTTCTATTATTTTACAAAAATATACTTAAAATTTTTCAATGGTTTAGGGTCCGTATCGCCCTTAATATTAGTTTTTGGTACAAAGTGTCCCGTATATTTTCTACTTGTTTTTCATAAGAAATCACCTCCCGAAGTTTGTCGGTAGAATTCAGCCCCAGCCTGTATATATGCGCGTGTGTGTATACATATGTATAATTACCCTGCCTTTTGAAAAGTAAGTAACCCTTTTGACCGGACTTGTGCGGAAAAGCGAATGATTACCAACCTTGGAGTCGAAACAAGGCGAATATGTTCTCAAAATTTAGATTGGTGGGAACTCCGCGTTTCTTAAGGAATGAAGTAGATAAATGATTGAAAGGAGAAAGTAAGACATCTTTCATTTGAATAACTGGCTGTGTGGGGTGAATTAAATCGACGATTACGGAATACTAAGAATAGCTGTCTTTGCTTAAAACGGTGTTGAAGCCTCAAAAATTATTTGAAACCCTTTTTACTGGAGTATTAATGTCGTGACATTAAAAAATTATTATTAAGGTAATATTGAGGTGTAATTTATATTTCAAAGACCAAGGAAATAATTTTTGTTTAATTTCGAAATTATTATTTTATATATACCTACATATATATATATATACATACATATATAACTTAAAATCTAAATAAATTATTCAGTTAGTTCTCTAATCAAGGTATTTTCTCCAGAAATTTTAACGGTATGAACAAATTCCTTTTAGAATCTGGTTTGTTTGTTTTGTCATGATCAGTGTTTTTGCTCATAATTTAGTTTTAGTTTAAATTTTGTTACAAATTGTGCCCATTAAGAAGCCTGATATTAAATATATATATATATATATATATATATATATATATATATATATATATATATATATATATATATATATATGTGTGTGTGTGTGTGTGTGTGTGTGTGTGTGAATATTTTTAGTTCGTTTACTAGCGAGGTAATAAATAATCAAATAATTTGCTTACAACAGCGTGTTATTTGCCACGAAAAAAATGTGGTTAATGAAATTTTAATTAATTTTTAATCGAACAATGACGCGGTGAACGAAAGCTGTTACCTGTAGGCTTAAAATGTAATTCTCGCAGTAGTAGGAATGGGGATCGTGGTAAATGAAAGTAATTACATTGGCAATTTAGCGGACAATGCTTCGAGAGAGCTCACACGAAATTATCTAAACATATTATATATTAAATTTACTCCAATTGTCTAATTTTCAGCTTTGAACTGTTTTGTGTGTTTGCAGATATAGAATATAATCTGAGGCAAGTCTAGTTGACTGATTATCTACGATATACACAGAAAGATGGTTTGCGCCATCAGAAGTGGGCACGCAGTGTCTGCGAGGGTACAGCAGCTGCTGAAAGCCAGTTAACAGATCTGAAGGATGCAAGAAAGAGTTCTCAGTCACAGACACGCAGAACTGCACTTGTAATAGACTCAGTGTTTATATCCCGAGAGACAATCAGACCACATCGAGACCAGTGTCTATGTTCCCAAATACAGGTAAACCTAGGGTAATGTTGTATTAGACAGTTATTTCATCACAGAATGTATAACCCACCTAAGAAAATTGTCGAAGAAATCTGTATATGTCGAGTAGCTTATGTGGGATGTGTACGACAGTGCTCGTAGAACAGTAACATTCCGTTATCCAGCAACTGACACCATACGAACTATCACTGATAACGCTGTCAAAAGACATTATTCACTCAGATATGTAACAAGCTAAATATATTTATAATGTGAATTACTTGACACTGTACAGTTATGTCCAAAATCAGAGCAACTGGTTGTGGTATCGTTTCAGAGTCCTTGTACAATAGGATTACTAGATACTATTCCACTGTCTTAAGTTAATTTCTTGAAAGTAAGAAACAACAATTTATAGAATGAGTTGTTCAAAATAATAATAAAAAAAAACAAAACCTTAAGTGTATCCTCAACTCTGTTACAGTGATGCAACAAGGCAGAAACTTTTACACGACTTGAGTCTACCTTTTAAAATATTGAATTGTATAACTTGAGATGCGATTTTAATTTCTACCTTTTATTGTGTTTTAGATGCTGCTCGACTTGATTGCAACTGCGTTATTGGCATTTTAACAGTATTTATCCTAGAAAGATTTTTATGTGAAAAGACACTGAATGTGTTTTACATAAATTCTCGATATTTATCGAACCCGTCGAGATATACAATTAATTTTTGCTGCAGGATGATGATTGCAGAAGTAATCGATTTATCGAAATTCGATTTCTCAGTACTGTGCAGGGGTGATATGTTTTTTTTCTAGTGAATGATCGATTTTTATTCGACTGAACGGGCTAGCGATGTGATTTACAGTTCAATTGGATACTTATACAAATGTCTAAGATGTGAATTTAAAATTAAAAAAAAAATAACAAAATTTGTTTTCCATCAACTCACGATATCTGTCTAACCAGTAGCGATATTGTGGTGTTGTTCGCGTCACGAGTGATGCTTACGTAAATATTTAAATATATATTTGTAAGTCTTTTTACTTTATAAGATAACGTGATTGTTAAGAATAAAACCAAGTTGGTCAATATTCGAGGCAGATGATCCAAAAAGCAGGAACGATCAGCGAGAAATAACATAAAGAGGAGTTTCAGTCTACAGCACAGTTGTAGAAGAATATGTCTGGACACTCGCCTATTTACCAATGTATTTTGCTTGACCCCCTTGTTGTCTGGCTGTAGATAGTAAAGTTGCCGAGAATTTTGTACTTTTGGCGCTGTAATCCGAGCGGTCAGACTCAAACTCCGCCCATTTTTTCCCATTGTAAACATTTTAAATTAAATAAAGATTGCTGAAGCCATTATTTTAAATTGTGAGTGAAGGAAGTATTTCACAAATTGATAAAAAATACGTTTTGGTAAATTGTTTATCTTCGTGAGAGGGAAGTGGGCGGAGTTTGGGCTCGACCGCCCGGATTACAGCGCCAAAAATGTATAGCATTATCGGTAACTTGGTGAACTGCAGCCAAACAAGGGGTCAAGTTTCCAGGCGAGTGTCCAGGCCTTTTCTTATACGGGGCGTGCTCTACAGTAACCTATCGAGACGTGGTGTTGTACAACATTTATGAGCCCAGGACACAAATATTTTTCATGAAATATTTCGACCACACGTGACGCAGTTGTTTGTTACTTAGGTCT
Organism: Medauroidea extradentata; assembly: GCA_003012365.1. Classification (NCBI taxonomy): domain Eukaryota; kingdom Metazoa; phylum Arthropoda; class Insecta; order Phasmatodea; family Phasmatidae; genus Medauroidea; species Medauroidea extradentata. Next base: position 22,755 of record PNEQ01121132.1, read on the forward strand.
AAATTCCGGGAGGTTCTGAGTTCGAATTCCGTTAAAAGCTGCGCGTGAACGTTCTATTCTGACACACAAAAACTACATGGATGATCGAATTAGTGCAATTTTTATGTAGTCGTTTAAAATGAATAAAACTGCAGTTCGCTTTCCACTTAGGTTCCTCTACAACATCGTCGGTATACTGCCAATAGTTATTATGTCATAAATGTTAGTTTGTTTAAAAACACTATTAAATTGTAGATATTAACAAAAATGTGGTAGTTACTATACTGTGACACAACAGTACGAAACGACAAATAGACTTTAAACTTGGGCAGTTGTTCGTTAGCAACATATACATATTCCTAGCATTGTTACAATTTTATCGCATTTTGACTTGGTCACTTTTGACAGTGTACCTACGATATATAACCTCACTAATCTCATGTTTGGGGCAACCAAATACGTTTCCGCGAAACCTTTACCCACTGAAAATTTGTAATGACAGTAAAGCTCAAGTGAACATTTTTAAAGTATATAATTGAGGGCACCGTCGCCAATGGTTGTACACAGGGTAAATCAGGTATTTTTCATTCGGTTAACCTCTTATCTTAGATGTCTGTAAATACCCCACAACGTCAAATTGGCAGGGTTAATTGAACTTTGGGCCAGAGATTGTACCGGACTGAAAATTCTAACCTGCTGCCATATGAATTTGCGAAATACTCGCGCCTCTAGGATACTTAAGGCCATGGATTTATATTTATGCTATTTTGTCAAATTTACTTTCTTAAATCCTGGAAGGAAGCAAATGTCACAAAACCGCTACATAGAAATGTTTGAAATTGTTTGTACCAGGTAGACTAATTTTTTTTCAAAACAAAAGCTTGTATAATTTTGGCTAGTGACCGACTTAAAGATTCTTAAAGTCAATAATTAGCCAAACGTATAAAAAACGTATGTTTTGAAAAAAATTAGGCTAAGCACAAACAATTTCTAATATTTGTATGTAACTGTTTAACGATATTTGCTCTCTTTCAGGATTTAAAAATTAAAACTCACTAAAACAGCCTAAATAGAGAGCCGTTGCCTTAAAGGAATGGAACTACTTCATGAAATGTAACTTCAACAAACACCATACGTGAGATTTTTAAATGTTTGTTGCAATGGGAGTTTACAGTTAGAATTTAGTTGTTTGTGGACATACGCCATTGCTCATGTTCTGCTGATCAAGCCTGTGTTGAATGACAAAATACGAAAATTAACTATATATATATAAATATATATATATAAATAAATAAACATATATATATATATATATATATATATATATATATATATATATATATATATATATATATATATACACACACACTATACGTTTTAAACAAATGACCCACTTATACTAGGATTTTCATCTTTTCCACGTCACAACAAAGTTAACTAATTATTTAGAAACTATTAATGCTTAGCTTTAAAATTATATAGCTATTGAATACTGAAGATATGAAGTAATAACAACGCACAGTACTGTAAAGAAGGAGCGTGTGCTTCTTCTGTTTTTATTCTAACCAAATATACATAATTTCTAAAGTTTCCTTGATATTCGTTGTTTTATTCGTAAAGTTTTAAAAATGTAACGTTAATAATCACTTCAGGCACATCGTAACACGTGTCCCGTGGAGATAGAATGAAAAAGCAATGTGGTGCAAATGCCACAAGTATGTTTAGAACAAAATAACTACGCTGAAAACATCAATTGATTTCTACGCATTTTTTGAAGCCAATATGGAAAAATACTCTATGACAATCCTAAATAATAGTATTTGCCAACTTGATGAGTAAATATTTATCCAGAATCGCTAATTCGTTACGCGTGATCTCTTGCGCCGCAGTTAAATGCACGAGGTTCCGGCGTCAGAGATTGTTCCTCAGAAGTTCGTAACACTGGAAACTATTATGTTTAAAAAGTTGGCTAAAACTATTGTCTAGGAATGCTATTGTTTAATTTTCACAAATTGGCTTCAAGAAACCTACAGTTATAGATTAATGCTTTTAGCGGTTAATTATGTACCACGCCCTCTTAAAATATAGCCCGCGGGCATATGTAGGGGAAAATTTTTTACAGTTGTATAGAAAGTTTTAAAAATATTATTAGGAACTATTTCTTTCAGTAGGACACTAACAATGGTAGACATGCCATTTTATTGCAAGAAATAAAGCTGCGTATCTTACAATGTACGAGATCGTTTCTATAATTCTATTCTTTGGATGAAAATGAGAATGTACATACTTTCTTTCTCTCTGTGTTCTGGCGGGGAGAGGAGAAGGTACAAGAGGATTCCTGTACACTGTACAAACAGATGTCGGTGAAATTAGTTTACATAAATAGGCCTACTCCCATATTTACTACCATTTCATTCGTCGAAGTCTTGGTTCGTAAATATTAACAAAGTAGCTATAGCCAAATAGAAGAATTTCACATTAGTACGATGTTGTTGACTTGAAAATTTATCACGACTGAGAGCATTACTATCGTGAAATGAGTACAAGGTACACTATAAATGAATACGAGATACAATTTGCCTGCATTTATTTATTTTTTCCCAGATTTCCATAAACCATGCTTCCTTGTACAAGTTTCCACAAATACGAAAGATATACAAATCCTTTACATAAAACTGCATTTTTTTACAGTTGTCTTCCTTCCTTTTGGATGTTCAATACCTGCTTTATTTTCTCATAAAGGTTTGTTGTCTTGTGTTTACAAAAACACCGTATATTAATTTATGGTCCACATCTCCTGATCCGATGTCCTGTAAAATGTGAAAATAAACACATTAAAACCAATATTATTTTTTTTTGCCTTTCAGACTCTTGCAAATTCGACTGTCACAAACAGAGACATCAGTAGATTTAAAATAAGACGAAAACTAGAACAATTTATTTAAGTTCGCGGAACTGTGATCTTATGAGTCAACTTTACTTCCTTAAATAATTCCTTATATAGTGCACGTTTTATGATTATAAAGCTCTAGAATAAGGAAGAAGAAGTCGAATTGGGCGGAGCTAACGCAGTCTTATAATATTTTTTGTGAATATATAACATTTTTCATTTAATAACAAGTGTATTAAAACATGTATAACAGTTATCCACTGGAAGGAACTGAATATTTCCAACTCGAGTGTGTACAAATTCTGTAACTGCGTCGTTCACATATGCTCAAATGAGATAAAAAAAGTACAGTCTTATGTTAGGCAGACGAAAATATTCCACTATTTTACAGATAGGCCTACCACAGTAAGTATTTGTTCGCGTCTCTTTACTATGCATTTTTATTGACAGTCTATTTAGGGAAGGACATTGCGTCAATTTAATTTTCAAACACTGGTGAACGGATCTGGGGTTAGAGTTTTTAACACCAAAAACTTGACAATTTGGCTGACCTACCCTAGTGAATTTTCATAAGTACCTTAAATATACATATTGTTCAAAAATGTTCTGGGATAAAACTATAGACCGTACCAATGGGAACCTTCTCTCTATCCACTTATTTTCAACAATAGTATGCCAACACAGTGGAGTCAGTGTCTAAATTAAGTCGAGACAACGAAGTGTTATAGAAAATATTTCAATGAAAGATAATGGCAGAATGAAGAATGCGGCAAATATCAGGCCCATTTATGTCCATGTAGTTTTATTATTCGTAGAAATAATGATATGAGACTGTGTGTGCACAGTTTAATTGCGGTTTGGTTCGATTATTTTAACGGCAAGACAAACTGTATTATTTTGGACATACACGATTGTAATGGCGTATGTCCAAAATAATACAGTTTTTCATTGTGTCCCATTGCATAAAACGTTCAAAGATATTATTTTAACGGAAGTCTCTGTTAGAATATATATATATTTCATTTTCGTTTTCGTCAACTTCAAAGGCTTGTGAAATTAAGTTCGTGCCTTCGTGTGTATTCTCCAGTTCCTTTTTATCTTGCCTGGACACGAAATTCCTTTTAACTCGGTACGCGTAAAGTATTTATAATCCATAACCTGAAAATAATTTTTGACAATAATAGTGAGAGGCTGGTGAGGGGCGACATGAGGTGAGTATGGAGCAGTACCGGAATGAAAGGGCGGGGAAAACGGGAGATCCCCGAGAAAACCCGCCTACCAATGTGGAAATCCGGGGACCGACCGCGCCAGGAATCGAGCCCGGATCGTCTTGGTGGGAGGCGAAAGGTCTGACCAGTCGGCCACTGCGGCTCCTTTGACAATAGTAAAACTTGCTATAACATTAACATTTTTTGGTATCTCATATCACTGGAAGTACTAGAAAGATTCGCACTGGGTTTGACATTTTGATAGTTCATTATTTAGGAACTGAATATGAACTGGTGTAATGCTTTATATAATCCATTTTGGTACATAATGTCAGAAGAATTAATATAGACTCTTTATTTTGTAACTTAGGGCACTATCTCACCGAGCGTAACTTAATTCGTTAATTATTGAAGCTTTGATGCAAGCTTGGTTCGCTACTGCACGTCCAAGATTTTGAATCATAACATGTATAGAATAAACAAAGTTATGAAGTGATTTTTTTATTACTTAACCGATAGTAGAGAAATGATAACATATTTTCCTTTTTATAATCCTCGCACTAAATTATTTAAAGATTTTTATTTATGCTGGTACCATTTTGAATGCGATAATTACACGCATAACTAAACATTAACATATAGATTATGTTTCGATACTGATGAAATAATTCAAAATAAATTTTATATCTTCACAGTTGAATATCAAAGCTGAAGTATTAGTTGATGATCTGCCGTTTTTTATAGGACTTCATAAAAAAATATATCATGTCATTATTCAGGAAGTATGAATCTAAAGTGAAAAATCTGTATTTTATATATTTCGAACTGAACATATTTTGTTCGTTGGATTAATTTTTGTAGCAAGACATTTTACAAGATTGCACGACACACAGAAATAAAATATTTCAAACACCTAGTATATTGTAAGAAAATTTATATTACAACAGTTCACGATTCAAAACTTCATTTCAATATGGTATAACGTTGTACGTCTACCTGATCGGAAGGTAGCACATTAAATGAATTTGTAAATAACGTATGGCATTTCTCGTTTTTTAATGAACATAATCAAATAAAATGCACTTAAAACGTATTTTCCGTGATTTAATTTCTGAAGGAAAAAAACTGATCCAGAAGAGCAATATTTTAAACATAAATTAACATGAATATATTTGCCAAAGTGAATTATTTTATAATTGAAACAAAACTTTATACTTTACACTTAACAACTTAACTATTTCTTTTCAATGGGTTTAATGAAACTAATTTCCTATATTGGATGAAAACAGTATTTGAACAAATGAATCGTTTATGTAACATTTGAAAAAATATTTGACAAATTATTCTCAAGTTTAATATATTGACACCTTTGAATTTAGTAGTGTTTGAGGTTATAGACCCACGACTTCTTAAAATACCATAATTTAAATTAATTAATTTCTTCATTCTAAACAGGAATCTACATAACAGAAGAAATCCAAGATTTATGTTTTGACACGTAATTAATAATTGATATTAGACTGATCTATTCTGACAGAACCTCCATTTCAGAGGAATTCATAACCATGGGATATATGAACAAAGAAGCTTATTTGTAACGTCTGGGGAACTACTTCCCAGTTTGCTACAAAATCTGACACACGAAAATACTACTAATGTTTATACTGATACGTATGGATTCAGAGCCTAAGTTCATTTGTCTAACATGTATTTGAAGTAAAATTGATTTACTTACATTACTATTTATACAATTTATACTAAAATTAGAATGCTGAAATGATTAAAAATACATTGACAACACAGCAAGCGCAGATATTTCTGGCAACCATTTTGCGTGATAGTTCTCCTCAGGCAATGTAAGATTTAGATATTTTTTTGAGAATTATTGAACAGATTCTCGCCGAATACGCCATCTTGTAATATGACAAAGTATACTATTAATTTCAATTAACTGAGTCACTTCCTTTTTATAAGCAGCCGTATATTTTATTTAGTTTAATAGCATTTATATTAAGGGCGTTCACGAGTGGAAAAATCATAACTTTATATTTGTATAAAATAGGGTTAGATTCGTGGACATTATTTGAGAGAACATTTTCCTCTTACGAAAAAAATTTAGATCAGCCAGTTTTTCCATAATGTCAGTTCAAAGTCAAAATTTGCATATTTTTACTTAATGCAAAACTTGAAAACCAATAAACATAATTAAATTGAAAAAATCACATCAAAACTGCATGACACAGTGTACAGCCGTAGACCGTGGCATGTAGTTTTGATGTGACTTTTTTCAATTTCATTATATTTACTGGTTTTCAAGTTTTGCATGAAGAAAAAAATATGCATATCTTGACTTTGAACTGACATTATGGAAAAACCGGTTGACCAAATTTTTTTCGTAAGAGGAAATTGTACTCTCAAGTAATGTCCACAAAACTAACCCTATTTTATACAAGTATAAAATTACGATTTTTCCACACTGGAACACCCTTAAGAGATTTTTTTTTTTAAATGTTTTGCGACTTTCAAAACTTTTATTCGCTGTAAACGTTTCCAGTTACAGTTACTTAGCTTCCCAGGTTTTAACGATATTGTTATTCTTCTATTAAATTTCTTTCCGGATAAAGTGTGCACCAAACATTTAACTATTGAAAAATACCTCTAGTGGTTACTGAAAATGCTCTACATTAATTCTAGTTGCCTTACTGCTTGTTCGCAATATAGTTCCACGTATTTTACTATTTAAATATAACTGTTCTGAAATAAAAGAAACTGAACTCGACATAAATGTATTTTATATTAGTAATAATTTGTTTTTAATCTAACTGTATAGATTCCTACTGACTGAATAATTTTACCTACATGCGCTAACATCAAATGACGTGTCCAGAAAGGTTAGACATTTCCCGTTGTTGTCCGTCACGCGCGGAAAGATATGAATCGGCTGAACATAGAACTTCAGCAGGATTTTTTTCCAGTGATCACTTCATTCCAAACTGCTTATACTAATCTGAATGCATTATTTTTAAATCTATTTTGTGTTCACTGATAATGATTATTTTTAATTGCTTGATTTTCTATAACGTTACATTAAACGTGTGAACGGTAAAAATTCACCTGGCTTTGTTATGGCCTTCAAAGTTTCTTTATTGAAGATGATGCCTGTTTCTAGCAGAGCAGCAACTGATATTTGGTATGATGTGTTAGCTTCAAGATGAGTTATTTTGAAGTCGCTGTCTTCTCTGGTGGCGTTACGACAATTCTCGACTGTGGCACCTTGCTTCCTCCAGCAAACAGTGTAGGCTGCAATACACTGGTTGTTTGATAGTGAGGTTGTCCATGCCACCGTCACAGAACTCGAAGTTTCTTCTCGTATAGCTACGTTGTTGAATACTTTGTCTCCTGGAAAATCAATCAGTATCAGAAACATATAAATTGGTCGAAGAACACGGCAAGTCTGTAGGTTAGCTTTATTAATTTTCTTTATTTTATAAAAGACCTCCATCCACAACGTACCTAGCCCCAACTTGTACGTCAAAACTCACCTTCTGGTGATGTGTAGGTGATTATTGATGGTATTCTCACATTTATCAAATTTCCAAAATTCACGCTGACATTGTGTGCTGTGCACGAAGTGAGATTGATCTGTTTATGGTTATTTCTACCGTCAATGTAAGAAGTAGTGTGGCTGTAAATGGAATGGCCCACTTCACTCTGTACATACACATAAACAAAATATTCGCAGTTTACTTGAGTGGCTGGTATTGTCCATTCCACGTCGAAGGAACTGGAGTTTTGTCTGGTTGCTCTCAGATTTTCCGGGACATCTGTAACAGTTGAGAATCATGGATTAATAAAATGCACTTCGTAGACGTGTGTATGTGTTTATTTAACTTAATTTCCAATAAACCAGAATATCACACTTGTTTTCTCGCGTCCTCTCAAATGTAATTCAAAACCTCTTATTTTACAATAGCCTTGGGTTTAGTGACATAATTGAAGCCTGGTAGGTTTGGTTTCAACCAAGTCACCCCGCAAGACGGTGTTCATGAAGTGCGCAAATGAGATAACAGCAAACGTTCTTTGAAAAGGCGAACATAGCTGTAAATAAGTTTCTGCCATTCAAAATATTTTTTACGTCGTACGAGTGCGATGAATTTAAACAGTCACTGTTACTTTCACCGTGTAAGTACTATCCCTTACTCACTAAGTATTGCATTAAGTGATTATTTATAGCGGCATGTATAAAGTTATTTACCGATATTTTGATGGTATCATAAAAATATCACACTTGGAATTAGAACAACGGTTTTAGAACTTAAGTTTTAGTAACTACACGTTTTATTTTAACTGGAGTTATTAAAATAAGATGATTTACGGACGCCAAGAACATAAAATAATAAGAAAGACCAAATTATACGTAACACATCTTAGCAAACGCTCCAGAAATATTCAACAAGTTTAAAGTGTTAGAATAATTTGTCTGCGGTTAATTATTGGTACTAAGTGTTATTGACTATTGGATGTGTTTAATGGATATTCTTGGGTAAAAGGAGTTTGGGAACAAGCATGCTACTAAAATTTAGCTGCTAATCTTTGTTTATTTTTATAAAACCATCGTGAAACAAAGCGGCACTAATTTTCCAACAGCCAATAGGCCTATTAATTTTTTCTCTATTTAAAAACAAGACAAATTGTGCATTAGCTTAGAATGCAAACAAACAATTACAAACAAAACTTGGAGAATAATATGTTGTTCGGCGAAAAAAAATTATACATATTCAGCCTATATAACTCAAGTAATTTTAATGTGTTTAAGCTTAATAAACAAATGAGCTTACACGGAACGTTGTACAACAAATATATTTCAAAACCTCTGTTGTAATGTTTAAATGGTACTGAGTACACTTTTTTTGTTGTATTGTGGAAATAAGCATCAACAACAGTAAGTTAAATATTAAATTTAAAATTCAAATTTAATGCTGAACACTGTCAAGAAAATGCTGTCAAGAAAATGGAGTTCTTGTTATAAAGCAAACGTTTATACTTTTTGATAAGATCGTTTGCTTCAAAGCAGTTCTTTAATAAATGCTTAGTTATTACAAAGTACTTGTTTACTTTTCTTAAAATTTAGCTTCAATACCGGATGGTTCATGATAGTCAAGGCCACACAAATTTATTGTTATTTGCATAATATGGAGCAACATATTTAATATACGAATGGGTTTCTGGTTGTTGTTGTACTGCTACGTGTAATTTACAGAATGGATACAGTTCACACGAGATGACACAAGCAAACTGCACAATTCCCGAGATGATTCACTGGCGTGGTTTATATTCGACTGTTGTTGCTCGTATACAAGCAATACGGTCTCATAAAACATCACTGATTTAATTCTGCATTTAATTTGTCAAGTTTCAAATGTGTCGAATTACTCTGAAGATACAGGAAACAGGAACCACACGCATATTAAGATATTTGACCACAAACTGTGTAAATAATTAGTCCTGTTTGTGATAGTAACACTCTTGTGAATCATCTAGTATAGAAGATAAAATTAAGCTAAATTGCTTAACTGTTCCGTAAGCAGCCGTAAAGTTAAAATTGTACTGCCCTTAAATACGCGAGTGAGATATTTTCCTTAGCGTTCAACATCGAGGTCTTTAACGCTGGTGGGTGGTGACATGATGTATGTAAAATCGGCAGAATGAAGGGGCGAGGGAAACGGGAGATCCCCGAGAAAACCCGCCGACCAACGGCATCGTCCGGCACGATTCCCACATTCGAAATTCTGGGGACCGACCCCACCGAGAATCAAACCCGGATCGATTTGCTGGGAGGCAAGAGATCTGACCTCTCGGCCACCGCGGCCTCGTCCTTAAATATGTCAGCAATAATTTTAATACGAATGAAATTCCAGTAGTTTCTAAATATTTGTGAAACAGGTCAGCGGCATGGTATTAAGAGGACAATGTACCTAGCGCATTAAGAGGACTATGTACCTAGCGCAATAAGAGAAGTAGATCGCCTCGCGCTTTGCGGCGAAGATTCACACGGTGAGAGAGCGAGAATCACCTTTAGAGGCCACGCGGTTTCAGGCTCTTTGTAGTCCAATTGCACGCAAACTAGATCTGCAATTGTAAGATATTACTGCACGAATAGATAGCCACTCGATTGAACTTTAGGCTCCATTTTGTACTTTCCTCATTCACCTACAGGAAACGGAGTGCCGAAGCTAAAAAATACCAACTTAAGGCGGCCGCCTAATGAAGGGTGTGTGTGTGTGTGTGTATGTGAGGGGAAAATCGATGCGGCGCTACGAGCGACGTCTCCCGGCGCATGTATTGTGATATCGCCTCTACGGCCCAAGTCGTAAACACGCGTGCAATGTTCCTGCCGTAATGTTTATACTGTGGGACTTTTTAAAGCGGTTAACCAATCATTTTATTGAACGTGTCACTGTAGAAAAGTCCAATGTGCTTGTAGACCTAAATCTCAAACAAATCCGTTACATATATATATATATTGAGAAACTACTGCGTGTAAAAGCACAACATAGCCAAGTTTGAGGACTTAATAATAATGCTTCCAATGTGTGTGGTGTGTTGAAAGTGAAATTCACAACTTGTCTGCAGTGTGTTTTCTTTTAATAGATAAGCATTGTGGATTAAAGTTTACTGGTCTCTGAGAAAAAACGTAACCTTGAACACTCTGCGCGTAGTTTAAGCGCCACCTAGGTGGCAGCCTTAAGCCATGTTCACTAATTTATAAATCTTTAATTACGAACTGTTGGACTAAAGTAAAAAGTGGTGGGAATATATAAAAGTTTTTAATATTTCGTTGAAAAATAACGTGCTACCCGAGCAGTTATTTAAGGAAATGCTGTAAACGCACAAACCTTGAATTTACAGAAAACATCTTGCTATCTACTCTTCTTAACGTTATATACTTACGCTGGAGGTTACGACTGGAGCACTCGCCTCCCGAAAAGGTGATTCATATTAGATTCCCCAAGGGGTGTGGAGGGGAGTTGTCACCGATGTAATGCATGTGGGAAACTTGGCGGACGTTGCTGGCGGGTTTTCTCAGCGTATTTCGGTTTCCCAGCTATTCGCATTTTGTTTCTTCTCCAGGACTCGGAAAAGTTCTTGTGGTGTGATATCCTGGCCACCGCCTATCCTCTCAATATGGTATTTATTTATTTTATTTTACTTATGTATTGGAACGCAGTGAGTAGAGAATAAAAGCACTGCCTACACTGATTTTATGTGTGAATCATCTGGTTAAGACATCTGTGAAAACTTTTATGCCATAACTGAATTCCAGAATAACAAAAATGGAGCGTTGAATCGACCAAGTCCTGTAAAATGAAACCTTCTCATTACACGTCTGGAGCTATTTAAAAAACCCATGAATATCCGAAATAGGAACGACCGTATCGGGATTCAAACCAGGTTAAGAGGTATTTGCTTTACCTTTGCTCTTCCTCGGTCACAATAAAATTGTAGTCTTTTGTTCGTTTTTTTAGGGAACTAAATTTGAACACTGTCATATTAAAGTAGGTTGACTAATATTTTGTGACAGTGTTATATTTGTAAAATAACGTCCAATTGTACATAAGTCGTGACTTACCTATTATGTCTGGAGGTCCAGGACGTGGAAACATTGGATCATCAGACTTCTGTCCATTCGGACCCAGAACCGACATTATAAGTGCGTATCCATTACAGTCCCTTTTCTTCTGTAAGTCTATAGCGTAGTCTACACCGCTGACTGGGATGCTCTTTGTGGTACAATTGGTTAGACGGACGTTACAATAAGTGAGCTGGAACTCTGCTGCACAAGGTATACCTGTCCAAGATTTGTAGTTCCACGTCACTGTGATGGTGTCGTCGTCTTTGCGGGCATGGCCAAACCTGTACACTTTGCCTGAAGCTATAAGCAAGAACAGAAGCAATTTTATTAGTAAAATTAATAGTGCAGTATGGATTCTCAAGACATTTTACTATCTGAAATCAAACAAACACGCTCAAAATTCTAGTCCCAGTTTAAGGTGGATATCTACGTACAACTGTACGGGTTAAATATGAATTTTCCTGACGTATGTGTTATCAGATTACTTCTATAAATTTTCTTGGTTTTAGGAATTTTCTCAAAGTTTTTATGTGTAAAGTTCAAATTTAGACAATGAACGTTTTTCTACAGAAAACTATATGCACACTACAGTTTATCTATATAAGGCTACGAAGTACTATTAGAGCGAATTTTGTAATTTTCGAGGAAAGTCAGCGTTGCTAATATGTGATCATAATTCGTTTAAATGGGTTTCATTTACCCTTGAAATAACCGCAACACACTTTCGGGTATAGGTTGTACGATTGTAAATTTTAAATATTGGAATATTTGGTTTACAACGAAGATTCATGATAATCTGATACGCTAGGTTTCAACAGCTCCCACAATCAAATATTCATATTAACAGCTATTCGAGTGACATATATTCTTCCAACACGTGCCAAGAAGACACATACACACACACACATTAATGTATAACATAATCCAACCAACCGGTAACTGACATCATAGAGAATAAAAATAAAAAAGGACGGAAATATCAAGAAACTGAGTCAGAGAAATTGGGATTTCAGGTAGGATGTAGGTGACAACAAACATTATAAAATAATATTGTTGGATTGCCACACTGTACTAACTATCCCGACTGCTGAAGAAAATACATTGAACTAATAAATTCATTTTCATGTAAACCTTCTTAAAAGCAGTCAAGAAACATCATGTTTCCGTTTTCAAGATTCCGCGAATCTGGGTTTCCAATAGTAAATGCAAATCCGTGTGCTTATAAAGAGCATGTCCCACTAGTAGAGGCACGATTATTTCGCGTATTAATTCTAGGTCAGGTTGAACGTCAATATTGTATACTTCACTCCTTCTTCTGTGATTAGACGAGAGCGGTTTTAACACACATTTGACGACTGCAAGTCAGTGATTAATAGGAAAAGAAGTCGTGGAGATATCACGTGTTACACGTTTATACTGTTATAAGCCAATGGATATTCAGCTTCAGCCGGTACACGTATAGAACTGAGAAGTCTAGGCTGTTGCCAGATGAATACGCGAAGTACTCGTGCCTCTACCCACTAGTGACAGCTGAAAATTTTGTATGCTGGCAAGTCTGATAAAATTGAAATCATTGAAATAATAACTACAAAAATATATAAATAACCACGGAATATAAATTGGAATTATTGATGCAAGTTGAATAACGATTGAGAACGACGTGTAAAACTCAATCAAGATAAAATACGGTCAATCTACGAACAAGGATAAATAGGGCAGATAACCAGTGTCACAACAATAGGAAAACAGTTGGGTAGCGATATTGTAACTAGTTAAAGTGGCCGTATTATATGACTTGGTTATAAGGTGGCCGATAACAAAGGTAGGCAAAACCGTAAGGAATATTTCTCCTAGTATACTAATTGTTGGCCGTCATTTTCTTGATAAACTTTGGCGAACCTTTCACTTCACTATCGTAGACACCGCAAAGTTGCCAGATGGAATATATAGCAATAACTTAGTTCTGTAAACAGTGCCACCAAGCTTCATCTTAGAATAATATGTATCGTAACTTATTTTGATTAATCCAACAATCTGTAGAGTGAGTGATGGTAGTGTCATTTATTGGTCGCTAGGACAAAGTGAGTTGTTTTAACGTGTTGTTTCGCATATATGTTTTTTTTACGAATCCAGGCCATGTATCGATTCAGTAAAAAATATAGCATTTTTTTTAAAACTGTGTGTCATACGTATTTAATAAAACCGACCTGATTGCAGAAAATTTTTCTGCGATGAGAGGAATACCGGAAAGTTGAACAGACCGAAAATGTTATGCACAGGCCCAGTTAATTGAACACCTCTGTGATAAATAATGATATTCACCATTAATGTAGTTTCGAGTAGACGTGAAACTAATTATTGGCATATTTGGACAACGAAGTGTTTTTAAGTATACTACTTACATATTAAAAAAAGTTTTGTTTTCAATTCGCATATAGTAGTTATTTATATAACGTGAATAAACACGTGGATCAACATTATTATTTATCAAATACGTACGCAATTATATTTTAAATGGTACTCAAACATTTTGTCATTTCTTAAAAAAAATATTTTAATACTGAAATGGTAAGGAGAATACCGTTTGGAATTCATCAAATAGGCCACGTGATTTGTTGGTTTTCTGGCGATAGTTTGATGGAACATTTTATACTACTTATTTAAACTCGGCTGCGGTAATTATTAAAAGAAAAATATATGCTTATAGTAATTATACCAAAATCTGAACACAAACAATTAGTCAATGATCTAAATGCAGTACCAAACATATTGCATATTATCTCGAATAAAATCATTCAGTTTGGCGTGCTACTAAAAAAAGAAATATAATGACTAGTACTGTACACAAATTCAACCAACACACTGCAGTAAATAAATTAATTAATGTTGTACGGGAAGGTTGCCCGAGGACAGTATTTTTATCTATGTTGGGCGGTTTTGAAACAGTTTTTAATGAGCATGGTTACTAACAATGAGATTCCGTCCTTGTCTGATGTGTATTTTCTTTCGCAGGTTGGCACAATGAGCACGTACAACGTAGAAAAAATAATGTTTATGAACACACTGCAACGCGTTTGAAGAACAAAATAGACAGCGCACTTAAAGCAATAACTCTAATTCACTGCGAACAAAAATACCCAATGAATTAACTTTTTGGTGTCATAAACACAGTTATGAAATCCACTTAATTATTATGTTGGTCATGTCTGTAGTCGTAAACGTTACGTCAACAAATGTATGGCAAAAAAGACTGAACGAAGATGAAGAAAGCTGTTGCTATATTAGTACACCACGGAAGAAAACACATTTATCGTAATGATTAGCCTACAAATTGCAAAGGTAAAAGAGAACAGCCACTGTAATTTTTTTAAAGTTGCATTTATATTGTAATCATTAAAAAAATATTTGACGGTAATTTCGAATATTGTTACAATACTGCTCAGGTTTATACCAGTGCGCCTGTCCAGAACTTTACATAGTGAGTGTGCTATTATTTACATAGACGTAAATTCATAAAAATTTTGTTTCGGAAAATCGTTCCATTATTAAAAAAAATTACCTTATGTTATTATTGTCTGTATTGTCACTTTCAACGTTTAAATTGAAGAAAAATGTGGGTAAAAATTTGAAGCCATCTTGTAAAAAAACTTTATTAGTGTTCGCATTGGGGATGAAAATAGACAAAAGACAAACGTAAAAAAGTTTTGTCTTAAACTGGTTTGTGTCTATACTTTTACTGCCATTTTAGTGGTAGTTATGCACTGAATGACACATTAATACTTCCGTTTTCATGCCTAAACGACACTAGCGACGCATTCACGTTAACACTAAATCAAGTGAGATTCATATGAAACACAAAAGAGGATGTGTAACATTTTATTTACAACTTTTCAGCTTACATCACAGAGACCATATGTATCTACGTTGTGATTTTTGCTCCGTTATTACTTTGTATTGTATAACAATTATTGTAGTTTTTGAAGGCTTCATAGACGTCTATTTAGTGCAGAACTCTTCATAATTATTTTATCGTGTGCAGCAAAATACTAAGAGCGATTTTGTAGTACGTCTTTAATTTGAATGTCAGCCAAAATCAGGCATTGGAACAGTTACTTTTGACTAAAATGTATCATTCATTTTGTGGTTCAGCTGCGAAGTTATTTATAACGGAAATAATACAATAATTGAAAGTTTTATATAAATGCATGGAAAATACTCATCAAGAATGATTATATGTTATGTGGTATATACATATGCATAAGTTCATCACAATTAGAGCTATGCATTTTGTAGTAAAATGAATTAAACATTTAGTAGGTAACGTGTTTTTATGAACTCTGTAACATGACCAACGAATTTGAATTTCTCCACAAACTTACATTAGTGGTTAAATAAGTGTAGTATCCTAGTCATTATTGCTGGACACTCAGACATACTGTTCCGAGTGCTTGAAACAGTTTACTTGTAAGGCCTTGCAAATAACACCCTATTAAAGAATAATAGAGGCTGGTAAATGTATCGAGCGTGTGTTAACTAAACGTTACACGGCTGGCCAAAGAGCGGAGGGCAAAGTTACGTTTCGTAGTTTGACATGGAGTGCCTTACTACGATCTCCCAAAGAAGCTGGCAATTTGCAGAGGTCGTATGCCTTACTGCAATTCACTAGCTGTTACTTCATATAGTTTAACATTAATAGTAGTTACCTAATTTGTTGTTCGGTTGACAGCGAATTGCCGAATGTATTTCCGTGTAATCCCTTATTTAAATGCAGCAATTGTGAGATAAAATCGAATGAGTTCGAAATATTTGTGTTCTATATAATTAAAAAAACTTTTTTTGTCAAACTTTGTAGGCCACCTACCGACTGCAAAATTAATCTTACACGCGTAAACATCAAGTGACGTGTCCAGAGAGATTTGACATTTCCCAGCGTTAGCCGTTACACACGGAAATATATGAATTGGCAAAAATTTAAATTTAGCAGGGCTATTTTGAGTTCTCACTTTATTCCGAACCGCCTATACTGACCTTGTTTGGTTCCGGACGGAGAGAAAACAGCACGTCACAAGTATGTACAATCTCATTGTTTTCTCCGTCGTACCGAAGCTGTGGACGCTGACCCAACATGCCCTTTGACCCTCGAACATGGGTCGCCACCAAGTGAAGCTATGTCTTGTCCGACGTCCGCTGCCGGAACCTCAATCGACGTATAAGGCATTTGTAAAAATATTCCCATAGTTCTTCACTACGCAATTAAATAAAACAAAATTTTACTATAAATGGGCTTTGATCTGGTTGGTTATTTGGACTAGGTTATTTATGCGAGGTAAATTGAGTTTACTTAATTAGGTTCGGTTATTTTGGTTTGGTTATTCAGACATGCTTATTTGGGCTTTGTTATTTGGGGTTGGTTATTTGTAGAAAATAATAAATGGTAGCTTATTCAGGACTAAATTATTTGATCATGGTTATTTTTGTTAGGTTAAATTGGACAGCTCATCAGGGATACGTTATTCGGGCTAGGGTATTTTAGCTGTATTTTTGGGTAGGTTATTTAGGCTAGGTTATTTGGGTGAAGTTATTTAAAGTTTAGTCATTGGGCTTGGTTATTTTGAATCAGTTATTCGACTCTGGCTGTTTAAGGTTTACTTATTTTGCGTAAAAAAATTTGGAGTTAGTTTTTCGTATGGTTATTTGTGTTTGGTTGTTTTGTTAACATTTTTTTGCTTATTAGGAATTTTATTATTTTGGTTTGGTTTAGGTTATATTATTTGGATTGAGTTTTTTTTTGTTTTTGATTTTTTTGGTTTTTGATTTTTGTGGTTTTTGTGTTACTTTATTTGTGTTATGTTATTTGGCTTGTTATTTAGGTGGTTATATTTGGGTTGTTTTTTTGGTTATTTCAATTTTGTTATGTTATTGGGTAAGTTGTGTTTCCACATTTTGAAATGTATTTATTCCGTTTCCTGAGTGTGGCTTTCTTGCGTTTTACAATTTTTTGATTAAAATTTCGGTTATGGTTTCCCATGTTTTTTTGGGTTAGCATATTTTGATTTTG
Organism: Medauroidea extradentata; assembly: GCA_003012365.1. NCBI lineage: Eukaryota > Metazoa > Arthropoda > Insecta > Phasmatodea > Phasmatidae > Medauroidea > Medauroidea extradentata. The sequence continues at coordinate 40,523 of PNEQ01121132.1, forward strand.
ATTAAACTTCTTGGGTTATGTTTTTAAGGTTACGTTTTTAGGTGAGGTTTTTCGGCCAAGACTTTTGAGTTAGGTTTTAGAGTTAGTTTTCAGTGTTCTTGTGGGGGTTAGGTTTTTGCGGTTTTGTTTTCCAGATTTGTTACTCGTTAGGTTTTGTTTTCTGTTTGGGGATTTTACTTTGCGTTATGTTTTATTTTTTTTATGGGTTACGATTTTTGTGTTACGTTTCTGTGTTTATTGAAATTAGTACAGTATTTCGGCATAGATTTCTAGGTGTAAGTTTTCGTACTGTCTATGTCTTTTTTATGCTGGTGTGTTGTTGAGTTATGTTTATCAGGTTATATATATGCTGAAATTTAGACATCTTGTTATATTTAAAGTTTGATCTCAATGAACTGTATTGTTTTTGAGCAACAGAGATTTTAATTTGATGTTTTTTGTTTCGTGCAAGAAGCAAAACGCAAGTTGAGCCGATATTCCCGACGCGGCTTTCAGTAAAGGATACATTCCTGCAGCTGCGTATGTTCCGAGAATGATTGTTCGTCTTCTCCGACTCTCTGGCTTCTCTTCCGTCCTATGAAGTCACGTGACTATCTCGGGGAAAGGGAGTAGCGAGATAGACTCCGCACACTACCCTGTCTCCAGATAGGAAATAAACCTGACTCTAAACAACCCACGTGGTCCAAAGAACTCTTAAGACTCACAGTAAAACGTTACGGCTGGAACACTGCGCGCTCATTTACGACTCTTAGGCGTAAAGACGCCATCACAATATCTGCGCCGGCCGGCGTCACTCGTAGCGCCTCATCGATATTCCTCTCACATACACATATACACCTTTCACTAGGCGACCACCTTAATTAGAAGACTGGGGCCACATAAGAGCCTTGTGTTTAGAGGTGAAACAAGTAATGTGCAAGGAAAAGAGTCGATCAGTGTCCGTGCCTTTCAAGGTCTCGTACGCGTTGGTTGGGTTTTATTGTCGAGACGTAACTAATCATAAGAATATCGGAATCCATCCCCATCACCTAATATATAAGGAAACTTTCACAACACTTACTGAGGTTTTGGGAAATATGTAATATATAACGCCACGAGTGTGTCACAAAAATAATTTTGCAACATTTTGTTTCAATGACAAGTGCTCATCGGCAGCTTTACTTCATGGTTATATGTCAGCGTTTATTTACTGAGTCACGTCTCTCATTTGACAGTACCAGTCAGAAACAGGCTATTGTGACACTAAATATTTACAACTCTCCAGTTAAACCCCAAGACAAGATAGAGTTTAAATATCCAATCACTGACCATGATTCAGAGAAGCGGATGTGTACATAAGGTACTTAACAAAAATAGTGCACAAATCTTTTCGCCACAAAACCGTGGTTCTAGTAATAAATAACAGTGTAGCGTGTATATGTGTATATGTCAAAGCCACCTGAGTTCTATAGTGTATATGTGAGTATGGGTATTATGTATTTACATATGTAAAATAAATACCTACCCTTCTTTAAATTAATCGTGGCTATGCCCTTGATTGCATAAAACAAATCTGTAGTTGAGAGCTAGACTTTTTATGTATGCAACTGTATTTTACGAAATTCATTCAAATGGAAACAATTGGAAAATTCCGCACAATTCATTAAATATATTATTTATCAACCATCATGTGAAGACTCCTTAGCATACAAACATGAATATGCAGTTGGTTTTTGTCCCTACAAATATTATTATCTACTACACTAAGAAGTTTGGGAGAAAAAATTACACGATATTGATCAATTCAAGCTGACATCGAGGCAAAGGACTTGGCTTAATGGGTTGTATTCAAATTTGTTCTAAACGTTACTTTGAACGTACCTGTAGTAACTTGTAAGAAAGTTGGAACTGACGTGGCGTTATTATCTCCCAGGGCCAACACGCTGATATTGTACTCTGAGCAACTATCCACGGCTGTAAAGTTGTATGCGTTGATGGCGGTATTCAGCACATTAATACACCAATCATATGTGTTGTTTTCTATCTTTGTGCATATCCGGTATCCTCGGACACACGCCAGATCTTCGGAGGATGGTGCATTCCAACTCAACTGAATCCTCGTAGATCTTACTTCAGTCGCTGTAAGGTCCTGCACCGGCTTCAGTTCTGTAGACAACATGGGTCAGTTGTAAAACTGAATCATCGTGATATTATGTTTAGAGAAAACTTAAACTAAGCCAATTTACCTCAAGGTGATTATCACTAATTTGTAAGTGGTATTATTTTCTATTGAATTAAATGTAAAATTATCACATACACAAAATATGTATTTTCACAACTACGTAGTGGGAAAATTATCTTACGACATTCCCAAAAATCCCTGCGTACTTCGTAAATGAAATTTAAATAGGTAAAAGTTCAAACGGAAAAGATACGCCATGATAAGAACGCACAAAAGTAACGTACGTTTGAGAAGTTAACTCTGCTTGAAAACACTCATTGATGTACAGATTAGGGATTCTAAATTCTGGTTATATTCCAAGTGTCTCTGTTTCTTTAACTTATTGAATTAGGTTCTGTGTAAAGTGTACGATAACTATAAAATAAATATTGGTACAAATGCAAAAATATTTCCTATTTTTCATTGAAAATAAGTACTACCATTACCTAACTTGTAAATAAGAAGTTTTCCATGCGTTCGTTGAGTTATATTCCACAATTATTTAAAAATATTTTCGTTAGTTACTTCTGCCAATATACTGATCGCATGTATTGCAATCTTCTATTACCTTGATGTGTATTTCTTTTATTATGTTACAGTTATCTTCTCTGCCGACAGTGCTCGATGTAAATATTTCTAAAGCACTATCGAATAAAAATGATGAACCGCAAACATAACACAACGGATCTACAAAATGGTAAATGTTAATGCGTTTAAAACATTCCCAGCTACATCCTGTTAATACTTAACTGTTCATTTGTAATGTTAACTCCAATTAAACATCCATACTCAGAATTGCTGATATCGATATGTTATTGCAAAAATTTACTTTAATGCTCAGATACAAGTAATATGTACAAAAATTTTACGTTGTCAAACGTCAATTAATATTACGTTATTAAATTTATGTTACATTGTTTTTGATCACGGCCGTAGAAGAACAGGTCTGGACACTCGCCTGGATATTTGACCCCCTTGTTGTTTGGCTGTAGTTCACCAAGTTACCGAGAATATTGTGTATTATTGGCGCTGATGTTACGGCGGTCGGACTAAACTCCGCCCACTTCCTTTCCGCTAAGATAAACAATTTATCAAAACGTATTTTTTATCAATTTATGAAATACTTCCTTCGCTCACAAATTTAAGAAAAGGCTCCAGCAATCTTAATTTACTTTATAAATTTAACAATGGAAAAAATTTGACGGAGTTTGAGTCCGACCGCCGGATTACAGCGCCAAAAAGTACGACATTCTCGGTAACTTGACGAACTACAGCCAAACAACAAGGGGGTCAAGCAAAATACATTGTTAGATAGGCGAGTGTCCAGACCTGTTCTTCTACGACCGTGTTTTTGATTCAAACATTAACTGCCTCAGAGTGCGCGACTAATTCGGCAAAACAATTGCAAACATGGGAGGTAGATCACTATAAAAATGTAATATTTGAATATAAACGGACAAAATTAGATGAAATAAACATAAATACCATAAATTTCTGCGTAGATAGTAACTATTAACATGCTATATTTAAATCAGACAAAAAGTCAGTTGACAAAACAGCAACGAAAACAGAAATTACCTATACGTTCAAATAACTACGCTGTTGTAAGCACCGATGAGAAGAGATACAGCGAAGACAGCAGAGAAAGCGGGTAATTTTCTTTGATGTGTCTACCAGTAGTGTCGCTTAGGAAACTGCGGTCTGTGAGTCGAGTTGGTTGTAGAGTTTTCCGCTAGCAGCATTTACACGAAGCAATATATAATATTGTACAAAATTCATCTTGCGAACTGTCATGCTAGGATATCAGTGTAATGCCTACCGGAAAACTTTTTTTACAGACACACAGCATTATTTATTAGTGGACTTTGTCCAAATATTAATTACCCGTTACTTTAATAAGAGAAGTATTCACATTTACATTCAGAACACAAACTGAAACAACAAGCTTGCTACAGTACTTTTTTAGGAACCGTGTTATTTCAGCTTTTAGGTAATTACGAAATAATTGAATAATACATGTACCACAATTTCTTATTGCACAGCTCAATGTTATTCGCTCTTATTTTTATGTGTTTGATGTAGCTAATATAAAGTATTCCTCAATGAGCAACACTGCTTGTTGCTAATATCTACGTATTCTTGTTGATTTATAGCAAACTAGCAGTACGCCCGTGTCTTTGCTTGCGTGTATTACTCTGAGATAAATCTCTTTGTGTACACCAGGTAGGTAGTTCAGTCATCAAGCGTTAGAATGACAAATCTGCTAGTTGAGGTAACTCTGCAGCAGGATAAGTAGCTATAGCTGTCCATGTGAAAAATTGTCTTCAGTTTTCCCCTGCCACTAACAGCAACTTCGCCTGGACCTTATTTATTGTCACAGCAAAGTTGACGTTGTGGGGTATTTACAGACTCTTTAATGTAAGAGGCTAATTGAATGAAATACGTAGTTTACGTGGTATTAACACTGATCTACCTACAGTACAACCATTGGTGATGATGCCCTCAACAACACAATATTATTTCCAAAACCTTCACTTGAAGTTAAGTGCCATTAAGGACATTTGGGGGGATAATTCAGTAGATAGAGGACTGCATCCAAATTACACTAATTTCGTCTACCTTGTAGTTTTTTTTGCCAGACCTCTACGTTTGCACAGCCTTCGAAAGGAATTTCAATCCAGAACTTCCCAAACAATAGTTTCGAGTTACAAAAAACTGCGCCATATAACGTCGAAATTATTAAAACAAAACTGATTTTAAAAATTAAATATTAATTTCCTGGGCTCATAGAGCTAGTACAACACCGCGTCTCGATAGAGCTGTAGAATGAAACTTCTGTATAATTTAGTTCTCGCTGGTCGTAATTGCTTTTCGAATTGTCTGCCTTGAAAGTTCACAAACAAAGTTTTCTATTTAATTAGTGTTCTAATGAAATAAAAAATGCATTACTTATTTTAGGTACTTACGTAATCATTATTCTGACGCGAATACGACATTAATATCTATTCTCGTTAGATAAGTATCAACGGCTGATAGAGAACAAATCTTATGCCTTTTTAACCCCTTTAGGTGTAGAATTTCGAACAATCTTGATTTCACCTTAAATATTTGTTCAAGTATTCAAGTGAAGTAAAAATCACGACGGACAGCTCATTCACTCACAGCAAAATCGATCTTTCATTAAAAATCATATATCACACCTGTACAGTAATGAGAGTTCGAAATTTGCAAAATCTTGCAACCTTTTTACGGCCATTTACGTAATCATCATTCTGAAGCAAAAATGAACTGAATATCTTGATGGGTTCGATGTATATAGAAGATTTATCTAAAACACATTCCAGGTCTTTTCACTTCCTAAGATACTGAATTTCGAAATTACCTTGTAACATATTTTAGAGTACTTAACTGGTGTCTCTTGGACGTGAAAAACACGACAATAGCCCATTGGGTTCAAGATATATTGACGATTGATGAAAAACGCATTTCCTCACATTTCACCCTTTTTCACTTCCTTAGGTGGGGAATTTCGAAAATTCGTCAAATTACTTTTCCGGTAATTGAGTAAGCATCAATCTTAAACAAATATCACGTTGCTATATAAATATCAATGGGGTCGATATATATATATATATCGATTGTGAATCGAAAACACATTTTACCCTTTTTTAAACTCTTTGGGGCAGAATTTGGAAAATATATTTCTATGGTATTTAGATATTTATAAATGTATCAATATAAAGCAAAGATCACTTCAATATCTCGATTGATTCGATAGATATGGAGGAATAATCGAAAACACATTTCACGTATTTTCACCCCCTTAATTAAAGAATTTCGAAACGTCTTGGAGTCCTGCCGTAGTCATTTGTGTAAGTAACAAATTGAAGTACAAATTACGACGATAGTCAATTGTATTTCAGTGATATAGACGATTCATAAGAAACACATTTTCCCTCTGTACTTCTTTAGGGTCGATTTTCAAAAAATCCTAAAACGGTTTTTTGAATATTTACGTAAGCAACATTTTGAAGTGAATACCGACTATCTATCCCAAAGAATTCGATAGATATAGATAGTTATTCGGAAACACATTTAAGGTCTTTTCACCCCCTTAAATGTAGAATTTTGAAAAATCCTGAAACTTATGTGTGTCCTGTTAAAGTAAGAATCACGATGATAGGCCGTCGGGTACGAGCTCTATCGACGTTTCTTCGGGAATATATTTGACTCTTTTTCACCCCCTTAGATGTTGAATTTCAAAAAATTTCTTCATAGTGCTCGCCTACGATCTGAGGGGAACGCTTCTAGGTCCAGCGGTTTGGGCTGCAGTTTGATATGTCTGTCAGTCAGTAAATCAGTGTAAATTATTATGTATAGAGATGTCGTAAAAGTGACCATATTTGTTTATAGTCAGTTGTTGGCTGGTTCTTATTATGTACAATAAGGCCTATTTCTAGGCATTTCTGATTAATTTATTACAATTAACTTTACTTAATAAGAACGAGCCAACAACGGACTATAAATAAAATAAAATACAGTCAACTGCCGATTATCCACACTAATAAAGGGGGCCGTTGCCTCGGTAATACAAAATCGCGGATAATTCACTTTTACCATTTCTTACATGTCAGTAAAAATAAAAAAAATGTCAAATTCGTTCCTGCAATAAAATATAGCAAATTAATACAGTAGACTATAGATTATTAGCATTTATTATTAGGGGGTATGCGCTAATAATCTAAAAACACAAGTAAAAATTATCACGGATATCAAATTTATCAAAGGAAATATCTCGTTAATCCATCCATGCGCGACGCGCGGGTCAATTTTGTTTATCCATTCATGCGCAGACCTAATTGTTTCGCCTGCTGGAAAAGGCTTAAATATTCAAGACTATAAAATATGGTTGCGGGCATAACACTTTGGTGAATATTAGGCGAGTAAACACAGTGTGTATTTATAAAAAAAAAAAAAAAAACTTTTTCGAACAATTTTTTCAACTTTTTTTAAACTGTATGAAATGAAATATTTTGCGCGGATAATCCATAAATCGGATAATCCACACACTGATAATCGGGAGTGTACTGTATATCGATATTAGCATCACGCGGTGTTGCTCATATAGGTCACAGAATCAACGCAGAACGGATAATCCTTTTTTTTTATACGGTACCATGTACGGTAAGAAATGGACACGGTCTATATGACGATATTGTTATACAAGCGATTTGCACGATAAATTCTCGCATGAGAGTTAGTGAGGGATCGCCAGCATTCACGGTCACTCATATTTCATTGCAAAATATCTTTGTCACGCGCGGAGTTAAATTTTGCAGTAAACTTTGTTGACTTGCTGGTAATTGAATTAAAAATTTTTAATTTGTGAATCGAAGAGGCCTTTTAAGAATTGTAAACATTTTGTTCCTTGCAATGAGTGAGATTGCACGCAGGCTCTACGAAAAGAAATCAAACATATTTATTTTTAAACAACAAATTTATTTGTATTTTAAATTTAAAACACGATTTTTAATTTCATAGGTGTAACTGTTCAGCACATGTTGAGAGTTTCGTAGAAAAAAGTGAAAATATGAGAATTTGTTCAAGAGATGTATCTGTTTTGTACAATACATGTTTTTTTTTACACTTTCACCTATTTTCGGAATTATAAACAATCCAATTAATGAAATACGTATATAATTTGTTTTAGAATCACAAAAACACAAGCAGTAATAATTATAATTACAGAAATCTTGACAATTTTCGATTTATGACTGCAGTGATATTATTATTACTCCTTACGTTTTGTGTTTATTTAACTATTCAAATCATTAGTTGTGACGACTTGAAAATAAGGTTTTCATAAATTGTCATATTTTCACATTATTTATTGAAAATCATGACATCTCCTAAAACAGATAATTCTGTGTTAGTAAAAACTGACGTTGGAGCGATTATTTGAAAGGACAAAACGTTTAGTTGTTTAAAAAAATTGTGGCCTTATTCTTTTTTTTTTTTTGGTAGAACTAAACTCACGGCATTGTCAGTGTTGCATGCTTGTATCAATCATAGACTATTTGGTCGACGCGACCTTTAGCCTACCAGTTGTATGCTTTAAGTGAGATAGCTGATAACACTGACGCCTTTGGGGAAGTCTGAACTTTAACAGGCAGTGAACATTTTTAAACATTTGAACTCTGGTCGCTGTCAAATATACAATGGAGGCTTTATTGAGTATAAAAGCTGTGGAAAATGAAATGAAGGTTTAAAAGGTTTTGGCGCCTGTTCTGCTGCAGTGAATAATACTGAAGCTCTCTTGAATACGCCAGTAGACACAGGAAATAGTAGCACTAGAGTAGTAGTACTTAAAACATTATTTTTTAAAGGACAATATGTTTTTGTTTCCGTCACTTGAAATTTTAGTATTTCCCCTCCTGTCCCTGAGTTAATTAGAATATACGATATAAGGGTTACTGTAATAATATTGTTAATAATTATTATTATCAATTACACGATTTTATTTTAAATTGACTGGACAGTCAGCGAAATAATTATGTAAGTTTGGTCATATGCTTAAATAATATCATCGAATAAATACGAAATATGTTTTTAATTCCAACTCAAAGCGAGTTATAGAGGTAGTAATAGCCTACTGCTCTGAAAATCAACTTCTGTATTATTATTAATAATATAATTATTTCTGTTGGTTGAACTTTTAGAACGAAGATGGATGTAGTTGTGGCGTTCCCTCGAGTTTATTAGAAAATGCAATAAAACTTGCAGAAAACATTAATTGGCGAAGTATTTCTAATATCAAATACTCTTTTACTGGCAAAACGCACATAGACCATACATGTTTTTTGGATGTTCCGACCTCGAAATCCAGAAGGCGTTACTATGCTAAATATATATTTAAGAATGTTTAACTTAAGTACACTAATCAACTAACAGATTTTTAGAATCTTAACATGCCACTTCAGAACTAGAATTATTTTATATCAATTTCTCGTCAGTGGTTAATTAAGTATTACAACACGAGGAGTTTGAAACTTTCTTACGTACCACAGCCAAGAGCAGAGGTCACTGCTAATAAAAGAAGTAGTGGAATCATTTTAAGGTCAGGTTCCTGCACCTAAAATTCTGAAAATAAAATGTAAATAAAAATTAACTGAAGGATATAGCCTCATTAGTTCTTAAATTAGTTTTTAAATATTAACAACACACAATTTGTAAAACCGTACTTGTTTCAACAAACTCTCTTGTCTCTATTATACTGTCAAAATAAGTTTAAGGAATGATCTTAGTCATTGCCATAACCTGTTAGGAAAAGCTGTGAGGAAGGCAGTGAGATATACATTGTACAGTTCGAAATGTGATGCATCACGTAATGACAGATCATACGAGTACGTAACTTAAAGGCAGTCAAGCATCAGAGTTCAACACAACAGCTACTACAGTGATACTCTCGGCGTTGTTTAAACTTCTTGATAGTCAACACTTTGGCGTGACAGTGGATGAGGATTTTACAATGCTGGAACAATAAATGTGTTCTTGTTATGCTCCCGGAGAGTAAAGAAATAAGTCAAGCAGTATTTTGCCGTCTTAAATTTTAACTTGATTTGCTTATTTTTTTAAACTTAATATTTTCATTTAATAATCATTATATCGTCTGTTAAGGCAGAACAAGTTTATCAGTGTGATTTATATTCTCATTTGATGACCAAATAAATTATTTATTGCTTTTTTGGGGATTTTAAAAATTTAATTTTTTTTTATTATTCCGGCTATACATGCATACGGGCATGCCTGCCTTGGCCAGGGCTCTTTTCTTGTTTCACGTCTCCGGAATTGTATTTCGTGCTGCATGTAAGATTAACTTCTGCTGTACACGCAGGGCTCCCACGCTCACAACGACGCCAACACTGTACCTTGTACCTCCCCCACCCCCGTTCAGTTAGTCAGAAAGTACTAGGTAGCATACTTGTACTGTGGTTCAATCTGTACTATGTCCAGTAACGTAGGCCGTCTTGGCCGTTTCGACACTCGCGAGCCATCTCTTGAGAGTTTTTTAATCTCCTGCACTAGGGACGCGGTTCCCCGAAGCGTCGCTTAGCGGCCATTACAAGTTATCACCTTGTGCGCTCCAGAGTATCCCGTAAAAATCTGTGAAAGGATGAGCTTTGAACATAAGAAAGTACTGCCATATCATTGCAATGTTAATATTTCCTTTTGTGTAGGAGGCTGTTCTAACTGTGATATCCATGATGTTTGGTAGTTATTTCAGAGGTTTGAGTTTATTTGATAAAGGTCTGTGCTGAAACTCAGTGCGTACGAAGTTCTTAATATCTGATGATATATTTAGTACAATGTCAAGTCAAATTACAATGTTCTATATTTGTACAAAGTTTGATGAAATTCTGTTCACAGTTTCAAACGATTTTAATTGGACACACACGTACACACACGGACACTCACCTACACACAAACAAAAGTGTGATCACATAAGCCTACTTATTCGTTCGTAAAGAAGGCTAAAAATATTCGGCACGATATCAGGCTCATTTAGTTGAAAGCCAACAAGATAAAGTTAACGTATTCCGACGCCAAGTTCGAGGAAGGAAATTTTATAGACACTTCATATCATAACAAAATATTTTCGTTCCATAACGTAACGATAACTAAAGTTGTACGTGCAATTAACCGAATTACATGTAAAGCTGTGAGCCCAGACAACATCCCAATAACATTCTTTAAAAAAAAATTTTAACAATTGTTATTGGTCCAATAACAGACATATACAACATCTCTCTGAAAATAGGGGGTTTCCCACACCAATGTGAATTTACTTATGTAAGGCCAGTATACATAAAATAAAATCCCCTAGTAATGTCAAAGACTATAGGCCGATAAGTATATTGTCAGCATTATCTGAAGCACTTGAGTACATTGTACACAAACATCTCTACGGTTATATAAATAGAAATGACTTATCTCCACTTCAGTTCGGTTTTCGGAGCAATCATATCAATACTACAGCCTTAACACATATCACAGATGATATAAGGAAAAATATGGACGGTATAAAACTTACTGTTCTTATTCTTCTCGATTTCAGTAAGGCATTTAACACTGTAGATCATAAGTTATACTTTTAAATAAATTGTATTTATTCTTCCATCTTTCCGCCAATGAAGTGAATTGGTTTGAATCATCTAATGGAACGTAAACAATGCATTAAAATATATCATTCTTTTTCTAGTTGACGCAGTGTACCATGTGGTGTTCCACAAGGGGTCAGTACTTGGACCACTGTTGTTCTCTATGCTCATAAATGATTCGCCAGAATGTTTGCAGTGTGCGAATTACCATTTGTATGCTGACGACTTCCAAATATATGTAGTTGATGTACCCAGTAAACTGAACACAAGCGTTGGTCAAGTTAACACTGATCTGCGCAATGTTGTTCGCTGGTCCAAAAATAAATGGGTTGCAAATAAACGACATTAAGACTTAGTACACCATAACTGGATAAAAAAAATACAATCTCTTCACCCAATATCAACACGGTCTTCATAAAAGACCAACAAATTGCTATGAACAACACTGTAACTAATTTAGGCGTTGAAATTAATGAATGTCTTATTGTGACAGGTCACGTCAATAAAATTTGCAGGAATCTATTTGTATCTTTACACACTCTTTAGCACATGAAACACTTTCTTCCAGTAGAGAAAAAGAAACTAATTGTATAGTCACTTATTTTCCCAATTATCTATTACAGCGATCTTGTGTATAATAATGTAACATGCGAACTAGCTGCAAGACTACAGCGATTACAAAACACCTGTGTACGTTATATAATTAACTTAAAACCTCGAGAACATATCAGCCACTATTAAAAAAATCTGAAGTGGCTCGAACTGAACGTAAGACGCAGGTTGCACTCATAGTTCCTACTTAAGAAGACTCTTACAACCAGAAGTCCTAAATATCTCCTTGACATATTTCAGTCACTCGGAGTAAATCATAATCACCACACATGTTCATGCAAAACATTACTACTCATGGTACCTAAACATAAAAAATTTTTTTCTCTCAATCTGTAGTGTTCGGTTTTGGAATTATTTGCCCAGTGAACTAAATACATGCTCAAACAGAAGCAGTTTCAAACGCTATTTAAAAATACATTTGTTGCAAACTAAATGTTTCGTGGAGTAGAGGTATGGTGCTAATTTATCTATTGTATCTATTTGTGCTATAATTATTTTGTTATTTTTGATATGTTTAGAATTTAATATAAGTTCAAAATCTAAATTTACTAGACATGCAGTTTCTTTAAATTTACTCTAAACTTAAACAGTTTATATATGAATATACATAATTATATCACATAGCATTATAATTATTATTCTTTTCAACAATACGTTTATTGCACACTATAATGCTGTTATTCAGATACAAATAAACTCCCGCAAGTTAAGTCTATAGCTATGTTGTCGCACACAAATATGTAGATAACGTACACAATACTGGTATTATTTTTTTTAACACCTAATGGTGCATTTCTAGTTTCAGTGTACAAATACTTATCTTTTTTTTTTACTTGCGGTGATGTAACAGTTATTCATTCATATTTAAAAGCATCTGAAAATTTTTAGTACAACTAGTTAAATTAACGAATCATTTTAGCTATATTAATTTTGTAACTAAGCATTTATTGTAGTTATAGTTTTTTCTTTGTTAATCAATCGTCTATGTTTTTAATTGTATTAGACGTGGTTAAGTGTAAGAGAAGGCGAAAACCTTAACTTCGCCACAAACGAAGTCCTTAAATAAGTAAAATAAATAAATAAATTCAGCTGAGGCTCAGTGATAATTTGGTGACGTTTAAGCTGTTTTTCACGTGTTTTATTCATTCGCTTTCTGGTCTATTTGCTTGTCTGCTCAGTAACAATAATATGTAAAGTAAGAATAAAAAGGTTACATAATAATTATTAAAAAAAGTAAAATATGTTTGATATACTAGGTTTTTTTTTAACATACGGTTCCAAAATAACATACTTAACAAACACGAAATAAGCTTGTGAATAACAACTAAAAACCACCTAATTAAAACCGAATTAAAAGAAGGAAAATAATTGTAAGATTTAAACCTTAAAAAAAACTAAGGAGGGAGGGGAACATGGTGCGCATGCAACAGACAATCAATGCATAAGTAGATTACTTACGTTACAAACAATATTATTGCTCTGCTAATGACGTGAACTGTTGCGGGAGTTTTCTCAACGACAGCTACTGTGCCGTACGTATATTATTATTTTTATTATTATTATCAATAGTACCTGTGATAGATATTGGTCTGTTCTGAATACACTTGTCAATAAAAAAAACAATATAATTGCCAAATGTTTTACAAATTTTAGACGAGTTGTAAAGCTAGCTGAATATATTTTATATCTTAACAAATAATTTAAACATAGCAGAAGTTCTTAAATGTTTATTGCTAAACTCCTACTCGTACTATATGTATTAGGGTGCTGACTAACCGTGCGCAAAAGATCATTTTTAATTCTAAAGAAATAATTAACTTCTGATTTATTTTGTTATGTAATAATACAAAGCTTAGTTAACTAATTATTAGCAGTTATCTGGAAGCACCCAAGGAAGGTAAACTAATGTTTTACTACTCAGAAAGTTAGCTTTGGTTCATAGACTCACCAGGGTTAGTTACGTGAACTGCAGCTTCGACTCCGAGCTACGGTGACCAACAGCTGGAACACAATGCTCAACAAGTAGATACCATCTTCTGTCAAGGTCAACGAGTGTATTGATATTTACACTCCGTCTTCTTCTCTGGTTCTGTCGTACACAGAGGAAAATTTCCAACTGGCGTAAGTACCGACAAAACCGCCGAGATGAATTGTCGTATTGTACAGCTACATTTCTCGTATACGTCTCTTTTAAATATAGATTTACCCATACTATTGCTAAACTTTCAGTTGGATATTGTTTAATATGACTATTCATATTATAAAATATTTTTAAACAGTTTTGCGGCTGACCATTCTTGCTACCTAACAAAATAAAATATTAAAATCAGTTTCTCAGATACAAGGCCGCTTGTATTAAGAGGTAATTCTCATTCGATATTATAATTTTAGTAAGTTACTCAATTTCTGAGAAAATATACGTACAACATGTAGCAATCATGCAAATACATAACATTTGTATTCATCAGTACGATATTACGTTTCGTGCACTTCGTAGCAAACCCAAATTCTTTTCAAGTGTGAATGAATTATCGTACGTTTCACACGATTTACGGCACTACTACAACAAATCCAAAGCTTGTAAGAATGTGTGCTTCTCTAAGACGTTTTCTATCGTTATTTTTCTTCGCTCCTAGCGACACTTATCGAGTCACAGGAGAGAAAGAGAAAGAGAGAAAGAGAAAGAGAGAAAGAGAAAGAGAGAAAGAGAGAGAGAGACAGAGAGTTCCACTGTTATCAGCCACAAAGCATTGAACTTGCTGGAAACAACATCGTTTCAGTGACATAACCCACTACATTCTCTACTGCAGCTTGGAGCGTATTCCGTATTGTGCTTTAGGATACCTGATGGCTTGTTCGTAAACAAATGGCTCAGTTAAATCACGAACGTTAAAATAGATGCAACCTTTAGCTTAAATTTACTGTCTGGTGCTTTATTTCACTGCGGAGAAACAAATGAGTGATTTTCTTTTAGCAAGGGACAAGGACAGGTGAGATGATGGAGAAATTACAACTGTTAATTATTTTGTGACAACTGTGGTGGGAATATTGATACAACTATCGTGTACTGTTTCCAATGGGAACCCTTTTAAGTCATCTGACCGTTAATTTCATACTTAACATACATGATTGGTGTATATTCATTAGGAAAACAATTTGCTTGCTACGAACTTTAAATCTGCACTGTGAATAAGTTTTCGCGTAGTGGGTTGTTACATGGAATCCTAGTAGTTGGTGGTACTTATTTCTTGGACGGTGGGTGGAAACGTTTGGAAATTTTTGGCGTTGAACTTCAACTGATTTAAAAATAAAAATTTAATTTTTGGTGTACTTTTGAATTTTTTCCGAGATTTTGTATATTTTTGGATTTAGGGAAATTTTTCCAGCCGTCTAGGGCACGGGCATTTGAGAATTTCCCAATATCCTAACTACGGAAGATCTAATATCCGTCTTATCTGGACGAAGCTTGAGTTGATGCGTTTTAAATGCTTCTGCACAATTTACTCGATAGCACTGAACTCACACGGTACAGTTTATAACGAAACTCCCGTTTTAACTGAAATGGTGATTTAAAAAACCACCAGGTCCACATTTTTCCGTATTAGTACTGAATGAGGGTGATAACATCACACTTTCTGTTTAGTTGCCGTATTAGAAACCAGCCGATCACTGTAGTTCTAATACTATTTGTTTACCCTCCTTTTCCTGAACAATTTTTGTTTACGGACTTATGTTGTTTTTTAATTCATACTTTACGATTATGTTATTTGCTGCATGTATGGAGTTCCACAGTATGCACGGAATTTCGTCGGCAAAATCGCAATTCCTACGGTAGGCATAACTAAGGCTAATTGTGCTACAGATTAGGAAGCTCAATATTATTAGTTTGACAAGGAAGAAACTCTGCGCAAGTTGCTCTGTTATCAGTAAGGAGGCTACGAAGTTTGCCGAGTTCGGTACCGAGGACTCACGAATGCAGTTTAACGTCTTTCGTGAGACAGTTCTTTGTTTGTATTACAAGACCGTGCGCACAGTAATTTGTTGGCGTCACATACGTGAATCCTTGGTTCTAAACTTGGCCAAGTTCGTAGTCCTCTTGCCGACCCCAGCGCAAACTGGCGGCAGTATTTTTCCTTTGCCAATCTCGTCCATAAGAAATTCGTTTATCTTCCTAACCTGTAGTAGAATTAACCTTAGCCTAAAGCCTGATACACTTTATCCATAATCTCTGGCGTGAGAGACCTGCTCCGTTCAAAAATAGAGCCAATATGCTAGTCGACCTTCCTATTTCCTCTCGGGTCATACCGCTCTGCTTGGAGTAACGAAAGTACAAGAACTGAGTGCGCGGTCCCCAGTATCGTTTTACAAACTATTCTTGAAATTCTGAGTAAGTCTTTGTGTTTGGTTTCTCAACCTCCCACCAGTAATTACCAGAATTTTTTTTAGCGAGGAACTGAGGTAACGCAAACGTTTGTGGTCACTCAGATTGAACACATCTGCGTACTCCTCGAACCTCTTAAGGAACTCCATAGGGTTCTCGTTCTCAGAATTTGCGTACTTTGGTACGGCTTTGCTCAGCTGTTGTATCGGGGGATGGAACAACACCGCAATGTTGGCAATCGGCAGTACTCAGCTGACTTCAGGTGTATTAAACAGTTCACCAATACCATTAGAACCAACCAAATTCGATTTTGGTGTGTATCCGCTCGCTTGTTCAAACCTCTCGGAAGACGGTTCTTCCATTCGTCTTATGTTCAATGGCTCTGCATGAACGTACGTAACAGTGTTTACATTAGACGTATTTTGCCTATCAATTATCAGTTGATCCGACTTTTGTGTAATCTCATCCTCAAGACGATTGGATAACTCCATGAAGTCCGATTCGAAAGCTGTGCGAAAATCTGTCATCGCTTTATGAGTGTCAACGCACTGGGTTTAAACCTGCTCCTGAACATGACACTGTTCTTCCTAAACACCGTAAACAACGCTGTCCTGTTAAGCAATGTGTGATTCCACATTTTCACATTTTTCACCAGCCTCACGCATGGTGTTTTGTGCCAAGGCTACGCAATTTTGTGTTTAGACTTCGACAGCTTCCATTCTGTCGTTAATTCCCTGGCTGAACAAATTAAATTTTTCCATCAGCTCTGAACTAATATGCTGCTCTATTGATTTTAGCTCGGCCTGAAGTGACTCATAATTAGTGTGTAGCTCGGCCTGTAGCGTTTGGTGGCTAGCTATTAACCTATTTTGCAACGTTTCTTGTAGTGTTTCATGACTAGCCTGTATTTTGATTTGCATGGTTTCCTGACTTATTCCGTGGCTAACCTGCATTTGCCTTAACATGAGCATAATGTGTTGCCAACCGCACGAAACATTTCCCTTGTTTTTCTCTGTGACTGAGTTCTCGACGGAGGAAGTGCCCCTATTCTCAGTGTAATCACCAACTAACTTCTCTATGATTTATTCGACGTGCGACAGGGCCGAATCCCTGAGGATTTGCTCTATATTGTATCCTGCAGTGAATCTGTAAATGATCCTACTACTGTCTTAGAAGCAGTGTCAGGCAATGATAAAGAAAAATGGAAACGTGCTATACAGGACGAATATGACTCATTAATCGAGAATGAAATATGGAAATTAGTAAAGTATCAAAGTGACAAAAACATAGAGAAGTGTAAATAGGTATTTAAAATCAAAAGGGGAGCAAATGGTGATTTGCAGAGATACTAAGCCAGGTTGGTGGCTAAAGGATTCACCCAAGCATATGGTGTGGACTACCACGAAACTTTTGCACCTGTTGTGAGGCATTCAACTATTAGACTTCTTTTTTTCATTAGCAGTGGAACTAGATTTGAAAGTCTAACACATTGATTTCACAACTGCTTTCCTTCATGGGGAGTTAGAAGATAAAATTCACATGGAACAGCCGGAAGGTTTTGTAAGCCAGACGCACAGTGGAAGAGCGTGTAAATTAAAAAAGCCAACCTATGGGTTGAAACAAGCATCAAGAGTTTGGAAAAAACTGATTCACCAGGCTTTATTGGAACTTGGATTGAAGTGATCACGGCATGAGCCAAGTCTTCATCAAAGAAAGAACCAAGACTCAGTGGATTGTTACTCTTGATGTTGACGATTGCTTTGTGTTCTGCAACAATGACACTGAAAGCCAAGACTGGTAGAAGAACTTGACATGAGATTTAAAATCAAAGAACTAGGTGCAGCAGAAGAATGTCTTGGAATAAGGATTTCCAGAAACAGAAATGCCGGAACAATTTCTTTAGATCAGAGGATGTACACTGAAGCTATCTTGGAGCATTTTGGAATGCTGGACTGCAAGCCAGTGAGTACACCCTTGGAAGTGAATAACAGACTGACCAAGGCTACAAATGAAGACAAAGCAAACTATCCATATCAACAGCTATTGGGCTGTATAATGTATTTGGCTGTCTGCACTAGGCCAGACATTGCTTATGCATACGGTGTTTTAAGTCAGTTTAATAGTATTCATAATGCTGAGCACTGGACTAAGGCGAAAAGAGTATTGCGGTACTTGAGGGGGAACTTTAGACTATGCTCTAAAGTTTCGAAAATCTGGTCAAGACCTCACAACTTATTTGGATGCTGACTAGGCAGGTGATGTATCAGATCTCAAATCCTACACAAGCTATGTATTCAAGATGGGTGGTGCTGCTATCAGTTGGGAATCCAGAAAACAGAATACCGCGGCCTTATCCAGTACAGAAGCAGAATGAGTGAAGCAACGAAAGTAGCTATACATTTGAAAAGACTTTTGGGGGGAGATTTGTGGTAGGGAAAAACCAATTACTGTTTTCAATGACAATCAAAGTGCGCAAAAGTTGTTGCATAATCCAGTTTTTCATATGCGAGCAAAACACATAGATATAAGGCATCACTTTAAAAGAGAGGCCGTAGAGAACAAACCAATTGTTGTTTAGTATTTGGCAACTGATAAGATGTTGGCAGACCCACTGACAAAATATGTTCCGGGTCCCAAGCAGATTTATTGTGTTAGTGAATTGGGACAGAGAAATATTTAATTTGTATTGTTTTTTTGGAACCATTAGGTTAAGGGCGGTTCTTGGAAATATTCTGGTGAGTGTCACATATATATGGTAATGTGTCCAAGATGATGAGATAAGTATTGTTTAGTTAAGTAGATATCTTTGGTTTCTTTGGTTTGTTGATTCTTGTGCCAACCATCTTCGATTTTTTTGTTAATGAATAGGTTTATTTAAAATAAAAGACAAGTAAAAAAAATTTCCAGGTAAGTAAACTGTCTCCCATAATTTCCTTCATTAAATGAATACTCTTCACACACATAGAATCCCTCGCAGAAGACTGACTCACTTTACTACAGCTCTTTGATTTCACGAAGTATTCACTACAATTACCACGTTGCAGTTGTAATTACTTAAAAAATTACATTTAGTTTCATTTAGTGTTGGCTAAATAATTAATTATATTTAAGGAAGATATAAATTAATTGAGGGCTTTTCTGGAAGAACGGCACATAGGCAAAATTGGTGTTTTGAGATTTTGGGGTTTAAGTAAATTTCGTTACACGTATATTTTCAGCAATACAAACAATAGTTACATGATTCCAATAAGCTGAACTGAAATATATAGTAATGATATTATTTACAACTGTATCCTGTCAATGAAATAACAAACAAAACTATACCTAAATCCATAGATATTGTTGTGCACGGATGTTCTACTACAAATAAAACACACTTCTGGCCTTTATTGTTGGGGTACCTAAATATAATCGTGAGGGAACTTGTTACACATTGTGGTTGTTATATTTAAATACATTCCCATAAATGAAAAAAAAAAAAAAAACATAGTTCTATGTGCTTGTCTTCCGGAAACCTCCTCAACTACATTACTCAGTTCGTTTGCAGTATCACTATGTGTATACGATTTATCGCTATGTAAACCGCAGACGCGGCATAAAAGACACGCATTTTTCCTTTTAATAATTTATAATGTAATGTTCCTTATTGTGTACATACCGTCTTCAGAAATACATTGTTTGTAATCGCTATTAATTTTACTCAATTCTTATCTACGTGTTTGAAGTCACTTTTCGGGGGCGGAGGGAGGGGGGATTATTTTCTCGATAGTCTGGTCTTCAGTAGTAACACTGTTTTGCATCTGTTTAAAGAAGTGATGCGACGAAACTAGTAGAACAACAGTTTTGGGACAAGACTGCTGCTAGACGTAAATATCCACATAAACATGAAGAAAAGTATGTTGGCACGCTAAAATGTGAATTGTCCCCACTAAAACGAAACATACACAACTTAAATACATTTGTATATCTTACTAGTAAAAGGCAATCTTCCCTTAATTGTATATGAAATTTAACTGATGTTAAATTAAACGTAAAATTTTCGCAAAATACACAGTAATTCATATATACGAAATTTCAGGGGCATGTAAAGGAAAAAAATAATCGTACGATATGTGCCGAACTTTCAGCGCACCTCGTAACGAATGTTGAATGGAAAGTTGTGGAGAAAACGTGACCCAGTCTACGAGCGATGTGCAGAACTTAAGACATTACACGTTACTGTAATAACTACTCAGCGTACGTAACTTAAGTCTGATTAGAAATAAAATTCACACATTGTAACGTTGCAGACATGTATTCCCATTCCAGCTCATTCATTTATCTATATTGCGGTTCTTCCTAGGTATGAAAAGTTGTGAACAGAATTTTTTAAAAGGCATATACTTGTACAATGCAACATTGTGTTCAACATTACGTAATAAAATGATAATGGTCACCTCTGCTTGTCTCATAGAGGCGAATTGTGGTGAGAAGACAGCACATCAGTTGTGTAGCTTACACCTTGAGACTAAGGTGAGACGTGATACGAGAACTGTGGGGCAGTGATTGGCGCAGTGGTTAGAGCACTCACCTCCCATCAAGGTGATCCCGGTTCGATTCCCGGCGGTGGGGCCGGTCCCTTGATTTTCGCATGTGGGAATCGTGCTGGCCGATGCCGCTGGTAGGCGGGTTTTCTCGTGGCTCTCTCGTTTCCACCTCCCCCTCATTCCTGCGCTGCTCCATACTCATATCGTGCCACCCCTCACCAGCGCTAAAGACTCAGATGTTAAGGGTTGACAAAAATCTCTTACCTCAAAGCGTCCTTGCCACTTCCTACTTCTGGTCCCCTAACGCGCATATATAATACGTTCACCCAATCGGGCGCCTTTAACAAGACGACAGACACTAGAACGAGATTTCTTTGTTTCCGTACGATTACTAAGGTTTTCATGCACGACAATTTTTTTTTTCAATTAGCTTTCGTGAAGTATTATGGTAGTACTCGCGCACTATAGCGCCCAGAGGAAAGGTCGTAAAAATTTTCGTTGCGTTCTGCGCAGACGTGAGAAGTGGCAGAAGCAGACACCTGTTATTGTAGATTCCTTGCGTAATAAATCTGACATTTAATGGACGACTTGAAGTACACGCCCCCTGACGTCACACCGCAGGGGAAATACTGTGGGAAACAAAGCTTGTTTACAAACATGCTGATTTGTGAGTTGGTAATTGCAGAAAGCAAAAAGTTGCGCATTCATAGATTTGCACGCAAGTGTACAAAATATTAGTTTCAATTTCATGGTTAAGATACGCAAATACATAGCATTAATGTTTACCTAATAAAGCGGCAAATTCCAAACAAATAATCAATTTCCTTGACATACATCTCATCCGGGACATGTGAAGCCAAACAGCTAAACAAAGGTTATGTTCGGCTGCGGTATCCATGGAGATAGGAATTGTTTCCCACACCTGACTGAAGCTCCGCCTCTTTTCAATTCGTCCATTCAGTGCGCAGATGTTTTAAAGGTTTTGCTAAACTAGTCTATAATCTAACTTACGCGAGATTTGTAACATGCGGAGGGGAAAGGAGTGAGGGAAACCGGCGCAGTTCTTCTATCAGTGCTGATATCATACAGTTGCAGGAAAGCGAGCACTGGCCTTGTAGATTGGTCGCCGTGCTACAGTTTCTCCACAAGCAGTTGTGCAGTTCTAGTTCTGCGCGCCAGACCCAAGTAACCTACCGAGTACGTGTGAGTAACTATAGAGTTTCATCCCAACTTCAAGGTGAGTAAACAACACTTATATTACGCTGCTTTGTTAACACTGCATGGTGAATCAATCAACGCTTAAGGCGGCCACCTACCCGACGCTTCAGATGCGTTGTAGTGCGTTCGCAAACAGGTTTTCTCTACTAAAATACTCCACGTGTGCCCATTGTCCCAACGTACGAAAAGAAAAACTTCGGACAAGGTCGAAACCTCATTGTTAAGACTCACACTCATTAAAACACTGTTTCTAAGCCCTCCAACATGGCTAGAAATGGCCATTTCAGACTTCCGTACTTCAAAATGTACTAACCAGATGTATGTGAAACTCAGGTTGCTACCTGTGCTAAACTTTGCTACAGACTTTCCAACAATAAAATTATATGGTCATCGCTTAGTGTCCCATAGTAAAAACCGTTCGGCGGGAACCTTGCACTCTAGTTCAGCGCTTGGCTCGTTGAGGTGACGCGGCATTTGATGCGCGCTTCAAGGTCGAACTTACTGCTCCGTCGCTTTTGAGCCTCTCACGTGCGGGTAGACGGCGCCCTTAACGTGTCAGTTTAAAATTTGTAGGTTTTCCTAAGCCAGTTAACCAAAATCCAAAACCAGCAATCATAGACAAATTTTCGCCAACTTTCTAAATACCATTTATCCTTGAGTTACATATTTCTGTAGGACAACTTCCAACGCCGAAATGTTTTCCAATAGTTGCTGCGCAGATGATCACACTTAACATATGCATCAATTTGGGTAGGCTAAATGTTTGCTCATAAAGTTGGCTAATATAACAATTTACGTCTGAAATTTATACTTTTTTTTTTCATACTTACTTTCAGAAACGTGTAGATTGCTATTACTGTTTTAGCATTTATTATCTACCGCACACTCTTAAGGGTGTTCAAG
The DNA here is from genome assembly GCA_003012365.1 of Medauroidea extradentata. Lineage (NCBI taxonomy): Eukaryota > Metazoa > Arthropoda > Insecta > Phasmatodea > Phasmatidae > Medauroidea > Medauroidea extradentata. The sequence continues at coordinate 63,521 of PNEQ01121132.1, forward strand.
TGCGATTAAATCATAATTTTATCTCTTTATGAAATAGTGTTAGTTTTGTAGACAATACTTGTGAGTACCTCTTACGAAGCAATTTTAACTCGCTTAGTTTTTTCATAACGTTTCGACAAAGTCAAAATTGGCATGTTCTGCTGCCATGCAAATAGTGAAAACCAACTGACCTACTTGAATATAATAATTCACTGTGATATTACATCCCATGAACTACGCAATAAGGTATTTAAGATATCAGGACGTAAATTTTTGAATTTTTTAAAAACATAGCAATCATACAGGAAACAAGTTGAAAGTTCAGCAATTTTTTAAAATACAAAAAATAGTACACGGGATTTTTAAAAATGTTTTATCACGTAACCTATGGCATGTTATTTCACTGTGAATTATTTCACTTACATTATTCAATTGGTTTTCACTATTTGCATGGCAGCAGAATATGCCAATTTTGACTTTGACTTTGAGAAAAATATGCGAGTTAAAATAGTTTCGTGAAAGGAAACTGAACCCACAAGTATCGCCTACAAAACTAACACTATTTCATATAAATATAAATTTATTATTCTATCACACTTGAACACCGTTCAGGGATCTGCTTAAGGGGTATGGAAAGGTAGGATGTCGAGCGGGTGACTGGAACAATCAATCGTCAATAAAATCTGAACTACTCGTCAAATTTCGATGAGATTTTTTTGCCGAGTAGATATTTTATCAGCTGACGTTTATATATATAACATTATGAGGTAGTATGCTTTACTTTCGAGTAAAAAATTAAAAACGGTTTTTAGAAAAATAAGGGCTTGAAACCACAAAATCTACAAAAATGGGAAACTGTAATTTTTATAATTTTTAATACGATAATGTCTTGACCTCTATAATAACAAAATTTCAAATATACTCGCGTTTTAATTTGAAAATAATTTTACTTTCCGAAAATCTCTGCGCGATAGGTTTACGAATGTTAAAATTATTTTCATATGAAAACGTGAATATTTTTGAAATTCTGTTATTATAGAGGTCCAGACATTATCGTACTAAAAATTATAAAAATTACGGTTTCCCATTTTTGTTGATTTTGTGGTTTCAAGCCCTTATTTTTCTAAAAACCGTTTTTAATTTTTTACTCGAAAGTAAAGCATACTACCTCATAATGTTATATATATATATATATATATATATATATATATATATATATATATATATATATATATATATAAAAACGTCAGCTGATAAAATATCTTCTCGGCAAAAAATCTCATCGAAATTTGATGAGTAGTTCAGATTTTATTGAAGATTGAGTGTTCCAGCCACCCGCTCGACATCGTACCTTTCCATACCCCTTAACAAGTCTGCAAATACAGAGGTTAAAAATAGAAGCAATGTGACAAGTTCTTCTAAATTGCTACAGTTAAAAACATATCTTACACACAAAAAAGTATTGTTTTGTTGATGGACTTTTTATTTTGGTCACACAATATCTCAGATTAAAAAGTAATATATTCTACTTTGCCACCATATTTTAACACAGTGACTGTAAGTTAGACAAGCAGAATCACTGAGTTGGCCGGGTGTTTAAGCTACTTAGGGGCGTGCAGATATGAGTTTGATTTTAAAACTATTTAAATCTACTTAACATTCAAATATCATGACAAATGATTGTACTAAAAAATCTCTTCACCTTACATTTTTTCGCGACGTGTGAAAATAAGTGATTTTGCGAGCAAGCACTGAAATGTGGGAAATATTTCTACAGGAATAAAAGTGTGGAAAAATATTTACAGTGGGAGTTATCGAGTGTTATTTTTTTTCGCATGAAAATACTCACTGTTTATTAGAAATTTTCACGGTCTTTAAAAAACATAGACTAAAAGAATATTATAGCAATGTAGGCCATACCTATGTGGGTATCACATGTAACTAGCCCAACTTATTTTAATGTAACGCTTAAATTCCTAGTCTTTCACTTCCCAAGGCTTCGATTGAGTTGTATGTACAGGGAAATATTTTCTTGCGAAACTATTCCGCATGTAGCAACTGTGCCAACGTAGGAAAAAAAACACACTTCGGAGAACAGAATGCCATTGTTTAACATCAAGCTCGTTAAAAACGCTGATTTAAAGCCTTCCAGTAAACCCAAAAACAGATATTTTACAATGCAGTCTGCTGGAAAAGTTGCATCTGTTATCGTCGAAGGGTGTTATATTCCTTGTGTTGTCTTATCTACGACAATTTTTGTCGCTGTGTTTATTTGTGTTGCCCTTCTTGTCTTTTTCCTTCATTGTCGCCTTTTTCATGGACTTAGTTTGGTCCACGTCAATTTAATTTTTACTTTACTTTCGTTTCTATTGCATACCATTTATATTACTGTTCGGAATTACGTTTAGTTCATTGGGTAGGGGACCACGATAGTCGAGTGGTCAGACATCTCGCCTCCCACCTAGGCGATCCTGGCTCGATCCCGGTGTATCTCGGCCCCGATGTTTCATATTTGCGATACGTGATGGACGTTGCCATTGGCCGGTGGGTTTTCTCGGGGAGCTCCTGTTTTCCCTGCCTCTAAGTCCGTCACTGCTCCACAATCATTGTCATAACTGGTTTTATTTGCTTAGACATACTCCATTGCGAAATAAATGACTGTCAAAATAAAACTAAAAAATAAGATAAGAAAGCATAAATAAGCAGAGTATGCTTAAGTCATCAGGATACATACACAACAAGAAATGCCAAAGCAGAAATCGTGTCAGATAAAACAAGGAACAAACAGAAAAATAAAAGAAATAACAAAGTTACCAAAAAAATAATAAAAAAAACCTAAGTTGACATGCGACACAACGATGAAACGAAACAAAAACGCAAACAGAAATACGGCAAACGACACAACAATGAGCTGAAACAAAACACAAAGATGTCGGACACAAACAGAAAAGACAACAAACGACACAAACGATGAGACTAAACAAACAACAGTATTTTTCCAAACAGTCAGTATTAACGACGTTTCGAGAACTGGAGTCTGTTACCGTGATCATCCAGTCATGCACTCCCATTGACAGTTCTTTCAAAGATCAAATCATTGTCATCTCACGTCATCCATTCCTCGGGCCAGTAGGCGAAAGGAATTAATCGCTAGTCGAGTTATCGACCCAACCACCACTATGGGATTCTCCCAACAAATCTGTGACCCCGTAAGAAGTCGGGAAACACTCAGCAGTGTCATTTTTTATTTTCATTTGTATGTTCGTTGAATACAGGCAATTTTACATTCATTGCCCGGCCTTGCCTGGCATTGGACCAAGGATAGTCTGACTTAGTGTCTGCATGCTAGTGCAAGGGAACATTATTTCAGTCAATGAGACTGTCTTCCAGTTCGGTCTGGCGTGCGACGGAGCCAGTGTGGACGACCACAGGCTGCGCCTTCCCGGCGCTCCCATTCTGTCTTGGCTACACTTTTAGCGCAGTTTGACCGCATTTGTATCGCTGTTTCACCACAGTACAACCACAGTTCTCCTGCCACGTGAGCCTTGCCGCTCCGATGACACAAACATTATGACAGAGCTGTCGGGCGCACGTCAGTAGCCCTAAAATCACTAGCCCTAAAGTCACCAGCCCTAAAATGATTCGCTCTCAAAACCGTCAGTAGCCCTAAAGTCACTACCCCTAAAGTTACTGGCCCTAAAGTCAGTTGCCCTAAAGCCACTACCCCTAAAGTTACTGGCCCTAAAGTCAGTAGCCCTAAAGTCACTACCCCTAAAGTTACTGGCCCTAAAGTCAGTAGCCCTAAAGCCACTAGTCCTAAAGTCACTACCATTAAAGTCAGTAGCCCTAAAGTCACTAGCCGTAAAGTTAATAGCCCTAAAGTCACTAGCCCTAATCCGCGCCATTCAGTATTAAATGTTCGTGAATGATCGAAAAAAAAAACGCAAGAAGTTACTTTGCTTTCTCACAAATGTCTCTCCTGTCCGGAACTACAGTTAAGGGCGGAGCCAAAAAAAAAATTCCTTTCACAAAATATTGTGTTTATGTTTGTGATTATAAGGTACGAGTTGAAGATAAACTTTTGCAGTTTAAAAGTTGTTATAACTGATTTGAAATATTTTATTACGAAATCAATGATAAAAATTAATCTGAAATTATAGTAAAAGGCAGTATGTAACTAAACAGATATTGCCGCTGTTCAAATATCCCATTTTAAATACACATTTTTCTTCGCGTAGGCTTTAAATTGATTCAGTAATTTTTCCGTTGGTAATCGTAAACTTTGATAACAATTACAATTATTATGTCTAAGTGAAGTATAGACACGCAGCCAATTTGAAACAGAGTAGCAGATGTGCGCGTAAGGCATTGAAAAAAATTGGTGCTAAAATATCTTCGCGACAAAATTACATGGCGCTGCTAATTGGCTTACAACTGTACAAGCGGGTAGCACGTATCATTCTCACATATTATTTTTATATTTGTTACTGGATTGCAGTCGTCATAGTTGAGTCAAAACTTCTGTCGCCTTATCACAGATGTGACAGCGAAGTATACATTCTTGACGTACAACCTGACCTAGAATGAATTCACGAAATATCACCGTGATTTTAGTTAGGCCTATAATATATCCGTAGATTTAAATATAAAAATAAGTCAGAGGGAGAGTTTATTAAGTAAATTTAATTTAATTGCGTGAATAATAGTCACTCCTTGTTATAGTAAACTAATATGATTTATATTATTTTCAGACTAACCTTGTAGCTGCCTCAACTGAAATGATTATTTTTTTCATCCTCTTAGCGCCGACAACTGCACTCTGCTGCGGTAAGTAAGAACATTTCACTCTACCAACGCTATACTGATTAGTAAAATCAAATTAGTAATTTATTTTATCATTTGAAATATATGTTAAAATTTTTAAAATAAATAAAATGCTAAATGATATTTAAAATCAAATACAATAAAAGAAATGTGATAAATATGTAGAGAGTACACGAACGTAGGTATCATTGACAAGTAACCCGAGTCAGTGGCGAATCCAGTACGAGCCACATAATGTCCCCCCCCCTTTTTTTAAATGTTCCAAAATAAAAATTAAACTAAATAAAAAAAATACTGAAGAATACTACCATACACTTTTCTTAAGAGAGCACAACAATCATAACATAATCTTCCTTGCACAATTTTGTGTTTCAACAATATACAGAACAGTAATTTATAAAATAGATAATAAATTAATTGTTTCCGTAATTTACATACAACTATCTAGTTTCTAGATTCCAAATACTTTGTGCTATTAAGTTCGTTAGTCAATACAATTACTCGGTGTGTTCAAATGCTAACGCAATAATAATAAGAATTGTAAAAACCAGAATATTAAGAATGTATACCAGTATTTTATGCCAGCTCCTAGGTATTCAATTATAAAACATAATTTATTCTTAAAAGTATTACAACTTCTGAAAGCGGTTTATTCAATTTTCTTGTTCATAAACTACGTAAACACAATTTTTCACCTTAAAATCAAAATATTTCCAGGGAGGATACCCCCCAACCACCTATTTTCATGGGGCTAAGATATTTCGACTTTTCAAGACACAATTCCCCTCTTCGGGCCCCCACGTAATTATTACCAAGAGTTGCCTCGAGTAAGGGCTCGCACAACTTTTCGTTTCTACTTTGCGTTCATTATAATGCAGGTACGTAATAGTTCATAGTTATGTTGAAAAACAATAGCATCTGCCCTCACTATTTGGTTAAAACATTCGTTAAGATGCAAATAAGTTACTCTATTTTCAGAGGCGAATAGTCGTGACTAGAATTGAGAATAAAATAAACAAAGTAGAATACTCCACTGTGGCATAATAGCGGTAAGTCATCGCTAAAACGGTTGCAATTCCCTTCAAATTTTAAAATAAAACTGTACCGAAAATGCAAAATTCGTACAGTTCCAACACCTTTTCAACTATCCAGCTTTTTGTCCGAAACAAATTACATCCAACAGAAGTAAGATTTGAAGTATATTTCATGTTACAACCAGTCCCCATTTGATAATGTTAGATTTATCCATACAAAGTATGGGAACAGAATACAAGGCTGTGTGCGTTGTAACTATGGACGACTTGAAGTACACGCCCCCTGACGTCACCGGAGGGGAAAAGTACTGTGGGAAACAAAGCTTGTTTGCAAACATGCTGATTTGTTAGTTGGTAATTGCAGAAAGCAAAAATGTTGCGCATTCATATATTTGCACGCAAGGGTAAAAAAAATAGTAGTTTCTACTTCATGGTTAAGATGCGCAAATACATAAGATTAATGTTTACCTGAAAAAACGGCAAATTCCAAACAAATAATCAATTTTCTTGACGTACACCTCATCCGGGACATTTGACGCCAAACAGCTAAATGAAGGTTATGTTCGGCTGCGGTATCCATGGAGATAGGAATGTTTCCCACACCTGACTGAAGCTCCGCCTCTTTTCAAGTCGTCCATTCAAGTTTGAAAATTTCAATATGTGTTTGACTGCTTCCTAAAAACGTTTATCAGCAATATCATGGGTGTTACAAAGACAATATTACATATTTTCTTACCACGTTATACATCTGAGTGGTGAATTAAAAAACAATATTATCATACAGCTGCAAGGACTACTTATGCAAAGGACTGTTTTGGCTTCTGGACTGAAAATGCCGCGGTTGTCGCAGTGGCTAGAGCGCTTGTCTCCCACCAAGCCGAGCCAGATTTGTTTCCCGACGGGGTCGACCCTATTTTATTAGTGATATTCGAGGATTGGCGGGTTATCTCAGAGATCTTCCGTCTTTCCCGACCCTCATTCCAGCGCTGCTGATAATGTGACTCGTCATCAGCGCTCAAGGCGCTCATCCATCATTTCTACTGCTTATACGGTAGTTACTGTTTCATTTCTAAACGAGAACCGATATCGAAAAAACGTGCACCGTTATGTTAAAAGTTGTTTTTAATATGTCGTCTAATTTTTACTACATAAAAATTTTGTAGACTTTTTTGGGTAGTTTATTAATGAGAATTTCCTTAGTTGCAAAATTAACTGAAACTGCTGTGTATTTTGTCTTGGAAAAATTAGTTAACGTAGTATGAACAAATTTTAAGAAAACTATGTAGTAATTATTCTATAGCTGCTTTCGTTTAGAAGTAAAAAAAAAAATTATCGTAGAAACACTAGAACTAATGGATAATGGCCTCAAGATGTGGAGCACTGATCATAATCCCTTCTATCGTCGCTATCGGATTGAACATCGAAGTTGGGATATTCAGGCTCAACCAAGAACTTTCACTTGTTTTCAGACCTTTAAGGTGGCAACCGCCGATTCAGTTCCTGCTACCAGTCTGACGAGGATTCAGCTCGGAAGCCAATACAGATACTCTAATAGCCTTAAAAGCCTACCATCTGACTGATGCAAATGTTTCAGCTCTGCACTGTGCCGTGTTTCTGTAGATCTGAAGCCAGTACAGAACCTTACCACGACTTACGTGAGTTCTTCGACGATCTCATTAATATGGGCCACGCCATCAGACGACGACCTGCTGTGTGTACGAGGATACAAGATATGCGCGATGATATGGTTCCTCCCGCCGAATTGCGTCATCGTGCATAGTGCCTACATAAACAAGTACACCATCAATAACCTGACCAGATGCTTGCAGTACAACGTCACTGTGGCGACCGTTGGAGAGAACAATAGCATGTCGCGGGTGACCGCTTTGCTCGAAGACACAGGTAGCGTATCACACTTGTGTATCATATTTTAAATTGGAAAATAACGTTATATGTATATTCAAAAGCATTATAAGAGACCTGGAAATTTCGCGTTTTCAACTACCCACAGGTTGGGCTTCACAGTCCCGTGCAAGGCTTTAGAAATTTAGGTCTGCACACTGATACAAAATATTGAGCCTCTTATGACCGATTTTAGTTTCTCAGTTATCCGTAAATATGAATGAAAACTGGTATAGCCACTAGCACATTTGTGCTAGTAATTATGTTTCCAACATTAAATATATCATACTTTTAAAGTACTGATATTAGAAACTTACTTAAGTTTAAGCATAATATTTTATTAGATATGATTAAAAGTACGAATTTCTCATTATAACAGCACCACTGCGATACAATAGTTTTGCTCGGTCATAAGGGGTCAACGTTAAAGCATTGAATAGTAGGTGAGTGTCCAGACCTGTACTTCTAAGACCATGTTCCCGTGAAATCTTTGTCCTCGCTGGGGCCGCGGTGGCCGAAAGGCCAGACCTCTCGCCTCCCACCAAGGCGATGGGTTCGATTCCCGGCTGAGTCAGTCCCCGGATTTTCGCATGTGGGAAAAGTGCCGGACGATGCCGCTGGTCGGCGGGTTTTATCTGGGATCTCCGGTTTTTCCCGGCCACTCAATCTGGCATCGCTTCATACTCGTCATATCTCAACAGCGCTAAAGACCCCGCTATTAAAATGACCACAATCTCTCACTTTGTCCTCGCTGCTCCAGTGAGTGGTCAGTTGCACATCGGAGTCGGTGAGTGTTTCCAAACAAGTTTGCTGTGTTCGGAGTCATCGATGACGAGTTTCCTAGACAGTCAATCAATCGCGATAGTAATTAACGTATAGGGGAGTTCCACAAATGAACTCGCGATATTTCAGGGTCTCTAAGCAAAATACAAAATTTTTTTGGGAATTATTGCTACATTGATAAACCAAAAATTCTTTATGATGTATCTATATTTTCTCGTCTTCCTTTACACTTGTGGTACATTTTGTTTTCAAAAATTATCTACATAGTTTATTCACTTAGAAGTAAATTTTAGCATTGATTTTACATGGTTGCTCTGTGGATGCAAGCTAAATGTCCAAAACATTTTAAACATAATTGTTATATACTAAATTAATAGCATCTTGAATAATCTGAACCTAACTATTTTAATAATATCACAATTATTTTGACCTCAGCTGCATATTTCAAGCAAGGCTACAGTGCAGTGATTCTTTTTTAAATGAAAGTTTCTCACAAAAAATTTGTGGCGTAGCAATAACAATGTGTTTCGCAGTGTTTTAAAAACAGTATTATAAACTGTTGGCAGCTCCAGGGCCAGTGACAGACCTGCGCGTCGAGCGGACAGACGATGACACGATCACGGCAAGGTGGAGCTACGATACGGCATCAATAGGAACATGTTTCACCATGTTCCAGCTCTCCCTATGCGTCTTCAATGAGAGGCGCTGCAAAGGCACGGTCTTCATAACGAGCAGTGACTATCAGTACTCGCATGTGTTCCACAAGAGACCAGACTGCAATGCCTATTTCATAGGCGTAATATCTCTGGACAAAAATGATCATGTATCTGAAATCGTCCGTTTCACAATCCTGACAGAACTAGTATGTAAGTACACTTCAGTTCATTCTGATGGTTACTTATATAGCCTAATTATTTTATCTGAATCGTGAGTTATTCACTTCTTATTTGACGAGTTAGTAAAAAGTGAATGCTTCATTAATCGTAAAATATTGATACAAATGTAAGCCGGATGCAGCAACATGTTACAGAAAATTTACTACGAAAAATGTCTGTTTACTTTCTTAAAGATGAACGGGATATATTAGTATCTCACCCCGTTACACTCTAAGAACGAGTACTGGTAAGGTAGGTTAAATTAACAAAAGCCCTGACGTATCTCTTCTCTATCCCTATACGCCCATTTCCCTGGTCCTGTACCCCAGTTTACAATCCGTAGTATCCCTCAGTTTCCCAATTAGTATATCCCGGTTTCCCAATCCCTATCCCCTCGTTTCCTAATACCTACTACCCCATTCCCATTTCTCAATCCCTATTTACCCATCACCCAATCCCTATCCCCTCATTCCCCAATCCCTCTCTCTCCGATCCCCAATCCATATCTCACCATATCCTAATCCTAATACCCCTTGTAACCAAACCGTTTCACATTTTTTCCGAATATCTATCGCCCTGTTTCCATATCTCTATTCAAAACATTTCCCAATCCATAAACCCTTATTTCACAACCACTTTTACTCTGTTTCCTTATTCATATCCAAAGGTTTCCCAGTCCGTATCACCCTGTTACACAGTCATTATTTCCCGTTTCCCAATTCCTATTCTCTGTTTCCAAATCCCTATTCTCCTGTTTTCTACCCCGTATCTCCCAGTTTCCCAATCCCTTTCCCACCAGTTCCCAATTCATACCTACCCATTTTCCAATCCCAACTTTACATTTTATCCATCTCTATCTCCCCATTTTCCTATCCCTGTTCCTAGGTTTCTTAACTCCTATCCCTCGATTTCCCAATCCATATCCCTCACTTCCCAAAGCATGTCCCTTAATTTCCTGATAATTATCCCCCCTTTCCCAAACCTTGTCGCTCTGTTTCCCAATTCATATGTAAACCGTTTCAAAATACTTTTCCTCCGTTTCACATTCCTTATATCCCATTTAACAATATTTAACTCCCATTTCCTAACCATAATGACAACACTTTTTAATTTCGACTCCCCATATCCAATTTCTATCTCACAATTTAAGAAACCCTATCATCTACGTTCATAATCACTATTCCTGTTTTCCAAACACCAATTTCCCATTTCACAATTCATATCCTTTTATTTTCCACTCTCTATCACTCCATTTACCAGTCTACATAGCTTTGTTACCCAACTGCTATCCCTCTGTTGCCCAATCCTTATACCCCCTTTCAAGTCCCTCTCCACAAATTTTGTTATCAATATCCCCCCATGTTCCAAATCCTATTGCAATATTTCCTAATCCCCATCCGCTGTTTCCCAGTCCCTTTGGGTCACGTTTCCCAGTTCCTATCTCCCCTATTCCCAATCCGTTTCCTCCCATTTTCCAATCCATATCCTACCATTTCCCAATCAATATCCTACAATTTCTCAATACATAACCCCCTATTTTCTGGTCCCTAGCCCTCCGTTTTCCAATTATAACCTCCGTCGTTTCACAATCCTGATTCCAAAATTTCGTAATCCGTGTTCCCCTGTTTCCCAATCCATATATATATATATATATATATATATATATATATATATATATATATATATATATATATATATATATAACCATTTCTCAGTCGCTATCACTCTGATTCCTAATCCATAGCCCTCTGTTTCCAAATTCATATTCCTCTATCTTTATCAATTGTGAATCCAAATTTCAATCCTCCCAATTTCCCAATCCGTAGTCACATTTTTTCGAATTCCTATCCCTCCATGTCCCAATATCTATCCACGTTTCTCAATCCCTATCCACATGTTTACCAATAATTTATATCGCCTCGTTTCCCGATCCATTTTCCCTCGTTGCCTAATCTCTATCCCTCTGTTTCCCAATTCCTATCCTCATGTGCCATATATTTCCCCTTTTTCCCTAATCACTATTTCCTTGTTATCAAATTCTATCCTCCCTTATCCTTATCCTCCAATTTCACAGTACGTATCCTCTTGTTTCCCAGTCCCTATCCCGTTATTTTCCTGTATCCATCCCGCATTTCTCAAGCCATATACCCCCTGGTTCCTAATCCATATCACTATGTTTCTCAATGTAGCCCTATGTTTACCAATCCCTGTCATACTATTTTCTATCGATATCCCCGTTTCACACTCTGTTGACAACAGTTTCCAAATCCTTAGTCTCCATTCTCTGGTCTTATAACAATTGCATAGAAATAATTCAAATGCATGTTTTGAGATGTTAAACTTGTTTCGACCACATTGCTGTTATTAAGACCGGAAGCTTACATAGTCAGCAATGTTTTTATCCTTATATAGTGGCAGGCACTACTGGACATGTTTTCGACTCTTTGATAATCATGTCAACAATGTATCGTCTACTGAAATTCTTCAGGGCGCTACAAACTTTACATCAAGTGTCTGTACTTGTAAGTGTTCTCTGTATTAAGATTAATGTTATCATTCATTTCGAAGTTGTAGGTACACTTAAACGATCGTACAACTACACGGAAAATACTTTTGATACAATACAAAAATGACGAATAATGTGTCATTATTCTGCTTAATTTCTGACAGTTTAATTCACGATTGATAATACCAAGACTGTTTAGTGATTTAATGATTGAGATTGTTATTTTTGTCAGAAAACTGCGTGGAAAGACTAAAGTAATCTATAGAAAATTAGCTTCAAAATTAAGAGAAAACATATTGTGAAATTTTTATTTTTATTTGTTCTCGGTAGAAAGATGCCGGGCATAATTACATAAACGAAATGTAATTTATATTTTACCCTCGCTATTTTATAGGTATACTCTTACTTTGGTGATACAACTCGGCGCACCCCCATCTTTGCTTCTAATTATTGTACCAAAAAGTAATAAATGTATTACAATGCATAATATTTTCATCTTAAGCAATTGAAATAATTCATCATACTTGCAACTATAAACGCGCTATGCAGACATATTTGACATTGAAGAGCAATGCAACTTCCGATGCTGCATTTTTTCTCATACACTGCTGTACGTCATCAGTGAATTATATGTTTGTAATTTTTAGTTTAATTTATTTTCCTGAAGATATGAATATAATTGATATACAGGTTGTGGCAAAATTTTCCTTACAGGCTTTGAGGACTTGTGGTGGAGACCAAGACGATTAAGTCTAGCATAGGAACTCGTGTCCGGAAACATACCGTTTTACCGTTACACGCAAAATCACCACACACGCTGTTTTCGGCACCACTCACTAGGATAGTCTTGGCTATGGTGGTCCATATGCGAATCCCCGATCACCTGATGTCCCATTCGACTACAAGTTTACATGCTAGTCATGTTGAGTTTGTGATCCGCCCAGAGACGTTTGTATCAGCTGTTGTGCTTGTCATCGTAGTTCATATTACAGTACTGTAGCAATCCTTCACTACAATACACAATTCCAGGCATACGTACTACATTGGTACTGTATTGCTGTTGTCCATGGAATACACGTGGATATTACGTTATTGTACGGCAAAGCTCGGTGCAACAGCAGGGCTGCTCGTCAGCTGTAGGCGGTGCGCTATCCACACCGCCGCACACCTTCGCACTCACTGTTTGGTATTGTGTACCAGCGGGGAACTAAAGCGGGTACATTCACCCCCCAGCAGGGCCAACTCTAGTGCTCCACGGCGGCGCCGTACAACTGAGTTTGATGAGGATGTACTCCATTTAGTGGAAGAGGATGCGACGACGAGTACCAGAAAGATAGCAGGTAGACTTTCAGATTTCATGTACACTCAACACCCCGAACGTTTATTAACAATCAATGTTTACACGTTTGACAATGTTCGGAGTGCAGGCAGACTGAATGCGGATCACACAGCTGTCTGACGTGTTCTGCATGAGCAGCAGCTACACCCCCAGAAGGTACAGGTAATGCAGCCAGAGGATTTTGGACCACGAATGAACTTCTGCAGATGGTTGTTACACCGTTGCGTGGATGAGCCCAACTTTCCACGGCGGATCCTACTCACTGATGAAGCCCACTTCACCAGGGAAGGAGTTCACAAAACTCACTCACAACAGTCACGTGGACCAAAGACTTGTTCTACAGTGGATAAGTCGTGGTGGCCCGATTTCTTGGCCTCCACGTTCTCCCGACTTGACCCCGCTAGACTATTACCTCTGGGATCACATGAAAAGCATGATTTATGAGACCACTGTGGAATCCATGGAAGACTTACTAGCACGTGTGATGGCTGCAGCGGATGTTGGAGGACCAGAAATTGGTGATCGAGTAGGTATACCACAACATGATACGGAGGTACCGCATTTGTGTTGAAGTCGGTGGTCGGCACATCGAGTCCCTTTTGTATATGGTTCCAGACGACAGGCAGCAGGAGTCGCGAAGAGCAATGTGTGTTGTAGTATTTCGTGTTTTGCGGTAAAACGGCACGTTTCCGGACACGAGTTCCTATGCTAAACTTATTTGTCTTGGCCTCCACTACAAGTCCTCAAAGCCTGTAAGGGCAATTTTTCCACATCCCGCATACAAATATAACAGCATGATATATTATTCTTAACATAAGACTGGCCAGTGCATATTATTTACAGGTAGTCATAATAAGTCGCGAGGTTAGCATGAGTTAGGAAAACCTTTATCTTGCGGTGTTCAAAAACTAACGCGAGTAGAGTTTTCAGGAGTCCAATAAGACACGAGATACTGAATTGCATGAATGCCAATAAATAAGCTGGTCACATGACTGAGAAAACATTCGCAACTCACGCAGATTTCTTAGCATAATGTCCTTAATGTGTCTGTGTGATGGATTTCTGCGAATATCTTTTTTAAGAAGTATAACAGAAGAGTGTAGTTGTTTGCGTCATTATGTAATAGAAGACAATGTAGGGGGTGTAGAATATGCATGATTAAGTAAGCTCTCCTGGCTATCGTCATATCAAGAAGAGTAGTTTAAAAACATATTTTACTGTGGCCTCATATTTAAACATTCGAGTGCAGTTAAATCACTGCAGACTGCTTAATACTTACGCCGCTATTTTTATGTTTTAAAATTGGTGAAAAAATATAAATAAAACATTTTAACAGTAAGTAAATAAACAGTTTTAATTATACCACGTATCTTCAGTGGACTTAAAAATACGAAATAATTCCAACTTTAAAAATATTTGTGACTTCTATAACGAAAAACTTTAAGTGCCTGCAATAGATAATTGATTCATGTGCAGTTTTCCAAGTCAACAACAATTTACTTTTAATGTGGTTTTGATATATATTTTCTAGCTGCACACGTTCCTCATAACTGGTGTTATTACATTGCTCCTTATTAGGTGTGAATAAACCTAAATTAAATTCGTTGTTGAACACTCGTGCGCAAGTGTGTTCCTTAGCACATGCCTCATTTGCTATGCTACATTTTTCTTTATAGAGTCAGTACATGTGAGAAATCGATACTCTCCCATCTAAATACGTATCTTTGTTTGAGCATGTAAGTAGTGGCTTTCTATTACCTGAACCTACTATGCCAAGTTCATCCAACTTGTTCCATGCATAGTAAGCATACCATTCGCTCACTCCTAAAGTATTAATGAAGAACTTTTGCAAACTCTTACTTTACGGTCATCGACAAAGTAATATGCAAAATTATTTGCACGTGTAGACATACTTTTGTGTGTGCGTTTTATTTTCATCGTGTTGTTAACTATAAATGTGAGCTGCTTTGTTGTATCCTCTTAATTCCAAAAATCTATTATGAATTTTTTACCTCTGGTATTGTGTGTATTTTGCGTGATACTGCAGACGGCATGTTAAAAATGGCGGTAACCAGGTGTAACATACAGTACCAACCTTTAAAATATATTTTCCCTTAACAGCAAAACTGTGGTAACGGTAGTTACCACAGTTGTACTGTCAATTCAACAAACGTACTTTCTGACAGAAAAACGGTAGTATTATACTTAAGACTGTCTTTGTGTTTACGCCCTCTGTAAATCTACAATATCTATACTGTGGTTTCGTTCATGGACTATTGTGTTTTGTACTTATATATTGACAGGTTTACTGTTCTACATATCTTTAAACGGTGATTCCGGCTGTGCACTTATCTCAAAATGGCATTTTTGGGAGTTACGACAGTATTGTTCTGGGGGTGCGATATGCGTTTGACTTCATCCTTAAAAATGGTTTAGCAGCTATTTAATGGATGTTACAAAAATAATATAACATCTTACCACGCCGTACATCTGTGTGATGAATTATAAAAACAAAATTACTTTGCATTTGCGAGGACTTCTTATGTAAATCGACTCTTTTAGCTTCTGGACTAAAGGTGCCGTGGTTTTCGCAGTGGCTAGAGCATTCTTTTCCCGCCAAAACGAACCAGATTTGTTTCCCAACGGAGTCGACTACACAGAATTTTCTTACGTGGGTAAAGGTGATATTGGCGTAGTTTTAAGGTATCTCCCGGCTTACCCGACCTTTATTCAGCGCTGCTGAACATGTCACTCCTCATCAGCGGTAAAGGCTAAGATCTACCAATTATACAACTTACACGATAATTATTTCTCTTATTTGTATTCAAGAGCAGATATCGAACAAAATATTGCATAATTATGTTAAAAACCTGTTCATACTATACTGTCTAATTTGTTATAGATAAAACTAATAGAGATTTGTTATTTAGTTTATTAATGAGAACTTCCTTAATTGCATAATTAGGTAAAACCATTGTGTATTTTGTCTCAAAGAAATTAATTAACATTGTATGAACTGTTTTTCTAACTAAACTGTGCAGCAGTTTTTGATATCTACAGTCGTTCATAAGTTAAAAGATAGTTATCGTAAAAGCACAAGATATAAAGGATTATGACTTTAAGATGCTAGGCACAGAACAAATTCTCTACACTCTTCACTACCGGACTTAAAATTGCAGTTGGCATATTCAGGCTCAACCATAAGCTTTCATTTGTTTTCAGACGTTGAATATGTCAACCACCAAATTCAGTTACTGCGACAAATCAGACTAGGATTTAGCTCTGAAGCAAATACAGACATAGTAATGACCACGAAAGCCTACAAAATTACTGATGCAATTTGTTCAGCTCTGCTCTGTGTCGTATGTCCGTAGATATGAAGCCAGTACGGAACCTTACCACGACTGACGTGAGTTCTTCGACGATCTCAATAACATGGACCACGCTCTCACTTGACGACTTGCAATGTGTCCGAGGGTACAAGATATGCGCGACGCAAGGGTCCTTCTCCCCGAGATGCGTCATCGTGCATGATGCCAGCGTGAACGAGTACACCATCAATAACCTGATGAGCTGCTCGCTGTACCACGTCACTGTTGGGGCCGTTGGAGAGAACAACACCGAGTCTCGGGTGACCGATTTGCTTGCCAACACAGGCAAGTCTATAAAGCAGCCTATCACAACTGTGCCTCATATTTTTAATTGGAAAATAACGTTATATGTATTTACAACATCATTTGTAAGAGACTTGGAAATGTGGCGGGTTAAACTACATGCAGGCTGTACTACGCAGTTCTGTATACTCTTTGTCATCGCTGCTCCAGTGAGTGGTCAGTTGTACACTGGAGTCAGTGAGTGTTTGGTTGCAGGTTCTGAATCATCAAGGACGAGTGTCATGGCAGCGACAGTCATCCAATCGCGATAGTATTTAATATGTAGAGCAGTTTCTCTTATTAACTAGCGATATTTACGGGACTTTAAAATATATTCGATAAGTATTACTGTTTTAAATAGTTCCGGATGTTTCAATATGTTTCCGTTTTCCTTTTTACTTGTTGTACTTTTAGTTATAAAAAACTATCCGCTCAGATTATTCACTTAGAAGTAATTTTTAGCGTTAGTTATCCATGACATCGACTTGGGTGCAAGGTAAATGAACAAAGACTCATAGTAATTATAAATTACTAAATTAATAGCGACTCGAATAATTACAACCAAACCATTTTAATAACATCACTATTATTTTTACCGTAACTGTATATTTAGGCAAAATTTTCATTGAGTTAAAGGTACGTTGTTGTCGTACATAAAAAAAAATATTATGGTGAGGGGAAAAATGTTTTTACAGTGTAATGATCAGAATATAATTTACTGTTGACAGCTCCACCGCCTGTAACTTCACTGCGCATCGAGCGGAGAGAGAATGACACGATCACAGCACTCTGGAACTACATGAATACGTCAGACGGAGTTTGTGTCACGAAGTTCCAGCTCTCCATATGCGAGGCCAACGAGAACAGCTGCAACCACACGGAGGTCGCCGCGACCAGTGACTATCAGTACTCGCAGGTGCTTCACAAGAAACCAGACTGCAATGCCTGCTCCGTGAACATAGTGGCTCTGGACATATACAATCAAAGATCCGAGAACTTAGAACTAGTAGGTGAGTACACATGACTTAACTGTGATGGTTGCTATAATTATTTTACCTGATTTGTGAACTATTCACTTTTTTAAAAATGGGAACGTTAGATTGCTCGATAGATGTTGAGAGAAATGCAAGCCAAGTGCCACTAAGCATTGCATAAAATGTAGTATGAAATTAAGTATCTCATGTTAAAAAAATTCAACGGAGTATATAAGTATCCTATTATGGTAACAGTATAAGTACGAATGCTAGTTAGAAATGTCAACTTCATACAGACCCTGGCATAATCCTACACAACCCAATTTCCGAATCCAAGTGCCGCCCGTTTTCCAATTTGTGTTCCTCTGTTTTCCAATTCATAAACTTACGTTTCCGACACCATAACCCTTAGTTTCGCAATCTCAATTTCCCCCTTCCCCCAAATTTCTTACCATCTAGCTTCCCAATCAATATCCGCACATTCCGTAACGCCTATACCCTCGTTTTCTTATGTTATCCTAGCATATCCCCTAGTTTCCAAGTTCCCATCCCCCTGGTTCGTAATCTCTATTCACATTTTTTCATGTCCTTATTCCCTCGTTTTTAATAACTCCTTATCCCCTTATTTCAAAATCCGTATCCTACCATTCCCTAACGCCTGTCCCTAGTACTTCTTAAACATTTCCCAATTTCCCAATCCCTATCATCCCCCAATTCATTTCGGAATCCATATCATCCCCCCTAATCAATTTCCCAATCCATATTCAATGTTTCCATATTTGTTTCCCTTGTTTTTGCTAGTCCCTATTGCCTAACATTTAACAATCCATATCCTTATCACAATCTACACATACCTCTATTTTAATCCTTATACCCCGTCTCCCAAACTTGATACCCTCGTTTTCCAACTCCTATCCCCCTGATTTCCAGCCTCTATCCTTCTGTTGCCAAATTAATATCACCCCATTTTCCAGTCCTTATATATATTTTTTCCAATACCTATATCAGACATTCACAACTAATATTGTGCTGTTTTTCAATCCGTATACCCTTACATTCAAATACCATTTCCAATAAATCCAAATTACTAGCAATCCGTCTCCCAATCCCTATCCCTATATTTCTTGACAATTATTCCCCAGTATTTCAATTCATATCTCCCCATTTCCTAATTACTATCCTTACCTTTCTCAATCACTATCTCTGCATATCCCAATCCATGTCCCCCTTTATTTAAAAAATATGATTAAGTTTACTATTGCCTAACAAAGTGTTTCCAAATCTCTATCCCAAACGTTTTACAATAAACATACTTCCACTTCACAATCACTATATCGCTGTTTCCTAATCCCTATCATCAGGTTTCCCAATTCCTATCTTCATGTTACACAATCCATGTTCCTCATTTCCCAATTCCTACTCGCCCATTTCACAAACCCTAACTCTCCATTTCTTAATCCTTATGACCCCATTCCCATATGCCTATTCTCCTGTTCGCTACTCGATATCCCCATTTTACCAACCCCAATCTTTCAAATTTGCGACACTTATTTACCCATTTACCAGTCCCTACTTCCTCTTTTCAACATTTCTATCCCTCTGTTTTCCAATCCCTATCCCTAGATTTCTTAACTACTATCCCTTAATTTCTTAATCCATATCCATTCTTCAAAACCCTCTCCCTCCATTTCCCAATACATATCACCCTATTTCCCAACCCCTGCCACTCCGCTTCCCGATTCCTTGATCCCGTTAACAAGCCATATCCTCCCATTTCACAATCACCAATTTCACAATCCTGACCAACCTGTTTCACCATCCTTATGAACTCGTTTCACAATCTTTAACCTCTGTTTCCTTACCCCAATTCCTCCATTTACTAATTTATACTCCCCATCTCCAAATCGCTGTCCCTTTCATTTCCTAAACCATATCACCCATTTCATAATCACTATCCTCCGTAGGACTGCAGTGGCTGGATGGCAGAGTCGGGCGCTGGCGTAGAAGCGAGCACACATGTGCTCCCGCATCGGGCCGAACAGCATGAGTAAGTCAGTGCCCGGATACGGTAAAATGAATTGTGCACGTAATAATACTGTACGTGTTACCTTCGCATCGTGACCACAGGCGATTGATTTTCATGTATGGCTTGAAAGAGAGTTAAAAGTCCTGGAAGAAGCCTTAGAAACAATACATCTGGACGAGTACTTGAACTGTGTGTTTCTGAAGTTTAAGTCCAGCAAACATGTCGATCACGTTCTACAGGATAAATTATAGCTGCCACTTTAGATCGTGAAATGTCGAATATGAAAGCGATACGAATATTGAATTTGACGGTAGAAATTTAATATGGGAAAATTATTATTCTAGGCTAAGTATGTATGGTACTGTCATATCTTTGAAGGAAGAAATGTGGCATACATCATACCCCTATCACACCGAAAACGGGGTGTGACTAATCCAAACTGAACTGAGAAAACATATACCGTCGTATATCGTGATTGACAGTTATAAAGAAGTCGTTCTCTACGATGGCCAGATTAAGACTTGCAGTCTGTGTGAAGAAGTCGGCCATATTAGAGTAGAGTGTCGTAAATTGAAAGAAAAAATGCACGAACATGTCGGACATTGGATATACTGACACTGCTGCAAGACGGCACCCAATCCTTCCTTCACAGAAGAAGAAACTTAAACAGTGACTTCCCGCCATTTCAGACATCAGCTGGTACCTTGCAACAGCCCAAGTTACATGACGAGACGTCGTCGGCAGATCCTCAATACACCATGAGCAAACATAAACGTCACTTAACGGAGCCATGCGATTGGAGTGAAGAAGTTGAACAAAGTCTAGGGCCAGTCACACATACTGTGGACAGTTTCGACAGCGGTGCTCCCGCCAACACAGAAGACAAGAACAATGACGGTAGCGCTCACAGTAAAATAGACGCCGTTTCGAGCAGCTACACGTCTCCTGGCATGGCACAAGACACGCTGCCATCAAATACAGACGACGGCGGCAAAGGGAATTTCGATCACAAGGATGGTATCGCCGACCCAGGACAACAGGAACCCACTGGAGCCCAGCAGTGTGCCGGCTTGGATGCTTCAGAGGAGATGACATCTGTACCCGAAGAGGTTGCAGCTGCAAGACCTGATGACGCCATCTTGAACAGCGAGGATCCCAGAATAGCACCGACCCAGTGCAATGCGAGAGGTTCCCGGACGTATTGGCACACTGTTCGAGAACTTTAGGTCAGGAAGACGCGGACAGATTGGGCGCAAACATAACTGATGCGGAAATTTTCAAAATACTAAAAAACCTCCCTCATAATAAGTTGCCAGGCCCTGACGGGCTTCCTTATGAACTTTACGTTAAGTATTCGGATATTGTGGGGAGCGATGTGGGTGATATGGTGAAGGTATTACTGTGTTGGTGCCGAAACATCGCACACCCTGCTCGGTGATGGATTATAGACCGATAATGTTGCTCAATACCGATTACAAACTGATCACGAAAGTGTTGTCCGATCGCTTGAGAAGTGTGTTACATTGTATGATTGGACCAGGTCAGAATTGTGTGGTAAAGGGTGGTCCATACTACAAGGTCTAGCAGCACTACAAAACCAGCTTATTAACGCAACTATACATAAACTTACAACCTGGCTACTTCAAATAGACTTTGACAAAGATTTTGACCGGATCAATTACGACTATTTGTTAGCAGTTTTGCGTCACCTGCAATTTCCTGACATAAGAGCCTTGATTAAAATGTCATTCACTGGAATTACATCTCAGATACTGATAAATGGACATATTTCACACCCTATTCTAATCAACAGATCTGTCCGGCAAGGGTGTCCCTTGGTAATGGTATTATTCACGATTGGACTAGAGCCATTTTGCAGACATTTGACAAATAGCATGGCAGATCAGCATATCTCTAGGGATATGTGGTTCGTCATGGCTTATGCAGACGACGTGGCTCGTGTTGTTGGCTCGGAACAAGATATTGACATTATTTTAAACTTCATCATGCGCTATATCAGAGTGTTTCTATTATGAAAATCAATCATCACAAGAGCGCCTTATTCTCGCTATATGGAGACATTCGTTTGGAGACTGAAAAATATCCGTTCCCTAAAGTTGAACATCAGAAAATACTAGGGAAAATTTTCACATTTCAAATTATAGACAAGATACACACAAACCGGAGAGATGCAATCTCGAGATGCCGAGGATTTTGGTGGAATTTGGAACTAGGAAACTAAATTTATTGCAACGTGTACATGTCGTTAATGTATTTGCTTTAGCAAAACTATGGTATAAGGCTCACCTTATCCCGCTCCCTAATATTCTCCAGGCACAGATAACTAACTGTGTATGTGGATGGTTCCTATGGAAATCCTTTGTATATCCTGCTGTGAGACCACAGCAATTTCTCCCAGCAAGGGCTGGCAGATTGGGGCTCTATGACATTAAAACGAAAGCAACAGCGCTGTTTGCGGCAAATGTTATTAAAACGTTCGATTCTATCGGCAACACAACCCGCACATTGAATCGTCAGGTATTTGACCACTTAGATAAGTTGTCAAATCACTATCGCTTTATTTGTGAAGAAACAAGACAGTTAACAAGCGATCTCCCAGTAGATTTCTCCGCGACTTCTAGGAATCTGTATTCTTGTATTACATAGGAAGGAATGTCAACATGTTCCCCTCCTTCTCCCTAGAACAAACATCAATTTTGTGCAATTCTATCGGGCAATGGCAGATAACAATATACCCTCATCACTGAGGGCGACCTTATACGAAATCTATAATGACATCAGCAACACAGCATGTAAAAAAAAAAAAAAAGAAAGAAACTAGGAGTCACCAGAAGTGACGAATGTCTGCGGTGCGGAAGGATTGACACAGCGTACCATAGAATAATGGCATGCACTGCAACTTAACCCTTATGGAAATTGACGAAAACAAGTATAGCAACAATAATGTGTCGGCCAGTGGTGGACGTAGCAGATTAAGACAAGGTGAACATCCGCTTTAAACTGTTCCGCATGTGCGAAAACGTGCAGTGATGTGGCTACTGGGACAGGTTATACACCAGACATTACATACGAACGAACCACTTTCTGTACAGGAGTATGTCCAATGCATACGCTTAGATCGTTGGGACCTTGTACTACGAAATTCGTTACTCAAGTAGGCCTATTATAGCATTTATCTGTATGGATTCTAAAAAAAAAGGGGGGGGGGAGGATGATACGTGTTCTCTTGAGGTGAAGCTGCATGTTCGGAACTGGGTGTCTGCATGAAGTTTTATTTTTGTATTATTTAATTTGTTAATCTTTTTTGTTTGTTATAATTCTCAATTCTAATATAAAAATTGCTGTTATGTTTATTTGTTCTATAACTATGCAATAAAAAAATAAATAATTAAAAGAAAAAAGAAAAAAATGGACCATTCACCTCCCACCAAGGCGATCCTGGTTCGATTCCCGGCAGGGTCGGTCCCCAGATTTTCGCATGTGGGAATTGTGCGGGACGATGCCGTTGGTCGGCATGTTGTCTCGGAGATCTCTCATTTCCCTCGCCCTTTCATTCCAGCGCTGCTCCATACTCACACCATTTCACCTTTCACCAGGACTGAAGACCTCGGTGTTAAGTGCTGACAAAAATATCTCACTCACTCATTATCCTCCATTTTCCAATTCTTGTGTCTCCATTTCCAGATTTTGTCTCCGCATTTCACAATTCCTATCATTTTATTTGCAAACTCTGTCACTCCATTTCCCAGTTTATATCTTTGTTTCCCAACACTTATCTCTGAGTTTCTCTATCCCTATACCTCAGTTTCCCCATCCCTATCCATACAGTTTACTAATCAATGTCCCCCATTTTCCAATCTGTAACTCAGTGTTACTTAACCCTCGTACTCATTTCCTAAACCAAATTTTCCACTTTCCCAATTTCTATCCTACCATTTCTCAATTCCTATTACACAATTTCCCAATCCATAAACCTTTTTTATTTTAATCCTGATATTCTTGTTTTCATTATCATATTGCTTTTCAGTCTCTATTTCTCTGTTTCACATTCCTTATCCTATCGTTTTTCAATCCCTATCTTAAGGTTTCCCATCCCTATCCCCCATTTCCTAGTCCCTATCCAATCGATATCGCCTTGTTTCTCAGTCCAAATAACCCTTATTCCCAATCCTTACCCCCCTGTTTCCAAATGCAAATTCGTAGTGTTTCCCAATCTTTACCATACTGTTTCTTAATCAATATCTGCACTTTCGCTATCCATATCCCAGTTTCCACAATACATTCACACCCTTTTTCCGAACCTTACCTCAGTGTTTCCAGTGGTATAAAAAATGCAAAAATGTAATTAATTTGCTTGTTTTGGTGATCTATTTTATTTAGGCCATGTTGTTGCTAATGAAATCTGGTGCTTATTTCTTCATTGCTGTTTTTGTCGTATTTTAGTTTCAGGTACTACTAGACATGTTCGCTATTCTGTGATATTCATGTCAGCAATGTTTTGTCTACTGAGACTCATCACAGCACAACAAATCTGACGTCAACTGTCTGTGCTCCTAACTATGCTCTGAATTCTGTTTATTATTGTCATTCATTTTGAAGTTTTAGGTACACTTACAGCGATCGCATTACTACACAGAAAATAAGTTCAGTACTTTACAAGCAATGACGAAAAATGTGTTAATATTGTCTTAATTTCTGTCGATTTAATTCACAATCTATGTTTGAAAGGTGATTTAACTAGACTTATCGAGATTTTATTATTATTAGAGAACTTTACAGAAAGACTGCGAAAAGCATATATATATATATATATATATATATATATATGCTTAAAAATTAAAAAAAGAAAAATAAATTTTTTGTCGTGTTCTCAGTAGGCTATCAGGCCAAATTACTGAAACAAATGTTTAATTTCTATTTTAATCTCATTATTTGCTATATATACACCAACATCGTAAACAGCTCTATGAGTCCTCTTTTCCTCTTCTTATTATTATTCCAAATAAAAAGAAATAAATGTAATAACATGCATTATATTAATGTCTTATTCAACTGCAATAACTAATCATACCTGTAACTATATACATGTTCTGCAGGAAAATGTTTTATATCGAAAGCAATGTAACTTCCGATGGTGCAGCTTCTGTACATAAACTGTGGATTATATGTTTGTAATTTTTAGTTAATGTATATTAATGGCTCTATAAATGCGGTTGATATGTACAAATAAAACAAAATTATAAATTATCCTTGACATAAGACAGTGTTCATATTTAAAAGATGATTGTATTAAGTCGCGAGGTTAGCACAGGTAAGAGAAACCTTCATCTTGCTGCATCCGAGTAGAGTTTTCAAGAGTCCAGTAATGCATTGGAGACTGAAATGCATGAATTCCAATACATAACCTGGTGATCGAGAAACTCTGGTCATGTGATTGAGAAAACATTTCCAACCCAAGCAGATTTCTAAGCACAACGTCCTTAATGCATCTGTGTGATGGCTTTTTGCGACTTACTTTTGCCAGATATATAAGAGGAGAGGGTATTTGTTATCATAACTGCATAGTATAGGACAATAACAAGGGTGTAGACTTTTCAGAATTAAGTGAACACTTCTGGCTATTGCCTTATCAAGAACAGTATTTTATAAAGTATTTTACTGTGACCAAACAATTAAACCTTTAAGTACAGTGAACTCTATGCAGTTTGCTTTCTATTTAAACAGCTATGTTTATGTTTACGCATAGTGGTAATACAGAAATTATCAAAATATTTATTTTAAAAATTTATATACCAAATTTTTCAAACGGACTTATAGTTATGAAATAATTTATTCTATTAAAATGTTTGTAACATTAAAAATTAAAAACTTATGGTTCTTGCAATATATAGTTTATGCAAGTATATTTTATAAGTCGGTGACAATTTTACTTCACTACAAATAGTATGAACTGTTGTGTTAATATACTTTCAACGACAGCTACTCTGAACCTTTTAAACATTATGCATAGCATTTGCCCTCCTTTTTTAATTTTAAATATTGTATATATTTACATAGGAGATATTACTATATAATTGAGTCTACTTTAAAAATGTGTTATATTATGTTTTGACCAAGTAATTATCTTCTGCTGCTGAGCCTAAACTAGGGGAGAGGAGTATGTTATAAGTCAGACGGAGAGGGGCAGAGAGAACAAGGATTGACTAGAGGAGTGGGGGGAGGGGGTGTCATAAAGAATGCACTCACAACTGAGGGGGACCTAGCCTTCCACTTTCCCTCATGGCGCTTATGCAATACTTCCCTTCCACTCCCGCTTCCAACCCTCCTTGGTGGGGCCTAAACCCTCAGCCAGTCACAGCCCTCGTGGCGCTTAGGTACTATCCGTACCAAAAGCCTATCCCAACCATCCGAGCACAGGACACGCTCCCTAATGACCCTCTCGGCCAATCAGAGGCCTTGCCCGCCTTGGAGTTAAGGGTACAGGCTAACCAAATGCATGTTATGCCGGTTTTGCACCACCCGCTCCGGTGCTATGTCTTCTGCCAGACATGGTCACCTGACAAACCAAGCAAAATGCTACCACCCCTCTCTTCCTTTCAACCCTTCCCTTGTTTGAAAAGTTGCCAGTGGGAGGAGTTATAAAAGACGGGCTACCTGCTGACCGCAAGAATCCTGCCTACCCTCGGCCGGGTTGCAGGCATGAGGACATTTTTTTTCTTTTCTTGCAGAATGACCGACACGAGGCGGGGCGAAACCTGTGACGTATGGCGGAAGCGGCCGAGTTTTGCCGAGTGTTCTCTCACGCCTCCAAACTGCCTTTTTTTATGCGGAACAAAAGTTCGCCTCCAGGGTGGAAAAAAAAACACGGGGCTTGTCGCAACGGCCAAATTATTGAACTTTAAAAATGCTTTGTTTTCAAACGCAGCCGTAAACATTGAAAACATGTTCTTATTGGCTAAAACATGTATAACGTAGCCGTACTTGTTTTGGTTAGCCGCCGCCTAACCGAGCACTGTTGTGTTTATTGGAAATTTTTACTGACTTAAAGCCTTGTTATGGAGTTTTGCAGTGATTTCAAAAATATTTTTTTATTGCTACCTAATACTCATATCAAAATTTCGGTGCTCAGTTTTGACACTTATATGTTATAATTTGTAGCTGAATTTTTTTGTAAAATTATACTGAACGGTTTTTTAGATTTCATTACCCAAAGTACCACGTTTTTCGTCGTGAAAATAAGCAAAAAAGAAGGAAATTATTTTTTTGCTGGCGAATGGTACATTATTTAAAAAAAAACGCGTCCACAGTATTGTGCATCGTGTGATTGCACATTGATTAAAATTTTTTTCAAAACTTTTGGTTAAAAAATATTTGAGTTATTGGCACCAGTCTGAAAAAAAAACTCAGGAACAAGCCCTTAAAAAACTGATAAAAATTTAGCCAACTCCGTTAAAAATTTCACTGGTGTTGATTTTAGAAAAGTGAAGACAGCAAGGCTAGGGGGTCTCTCACATTGCGATTTATTACTTATAGATTTGAGTTTATGAACATTTAATTTTAATTCCAGAGCGATATTAACTTACTAGGAATTCATTTTAATGTTTCAGATTCGACCTAGAATCATAGGTTTAGGTTTGAAAAGTCAACCGAATTATGTTAGCATGTGTATAAAAAGTGGACCTATCGAACTAAATAGCTGGAATCTGTTTAACAAAACCTGGCACAGACTGGTGATCGGAAGTCCTAATTGAGCAAATCGGGAAAATAATATAGCGGATTAATATATTTTAATAAGTAAGTAAATTTTTTTCTTTCGATAATTTTAATGTTTCTCAAGAACGGCAGTGAGAGCTGCGCTGTCGTGTCTGGGCGAGTTTCGCAAGACCCTGCCTACCCCTCGAATTATCGGCCAATCACGGGTACCTTGAACTCGTATATTGGCTAATGACGTTGCCGCAGCCAGTGGAATAGCCAAAAACACGACTGCTGCCGAGTTTCCGTCACAAACTGCAAGCTGTTGACTGCAACTTTTAACTTAACAGAACTTACTTATGTTATGCTAACTGTGTCATATTATGCACAATACATAGAAATAATCATTACATACATAAACTGTTTTTTCGTCGTTAATAGCAGACTATTAGGTGTATTCTTGTAGCCTTAACAATGCAGTCCGCCATAATTTGTCAGACGGCGCTATCGTTAAGATTTTATTCGGAGTAAATTACATTTAATTGCTGAGCAAAGGAACTGTTATACACATTTATTTTCTCTTTGGAGTTCGAACAATAGTCTTTTTTACAGCATTGACTACTTTAACACAATTTCACAACCTGAAAGTATGTTGCTGTAGTTTTTATGAAAGTACAGTATCGTGACTTCACAGGGCAGTTTAAGTTTTAACCGCGCAATGAAAACAGTTATACAGCTGCAAAGAAAGAAAATTTGATACTGCTGTTCAATTAATTAAATGTACTGTTATATGAAAATACGATTTTTAAAAATACGAATTTTCCCTATTATTTTTTGCGTACTTACATAAGTATTATTTGTAACCGAAGGTCATCTCTGTATTCCTAAGGGATATATATATATATATATATATATATATATATATATATATCGATAATTTATAGAAAAAAATTTGAGGTTTTTCGCCACCTAACATGTTGAATTTTGAAAACACTTGAACTGGCTAATATGCATTTTTATGATTGATTACTGAAGTATAAGTCACGGTGATAGGCCGTTGGGTTCGAGCTATGAAGACGAATCTTAGAATACACATTTCACCCTCTTTTCACATAAGGGTCGAATTTTGAGAAACCCTTCTTAGTGCTTGCCGAAGAACTAAAGGGAATCCACACAAAAACTATCACGTTTCGAGGACCAGAGGTTTGGGCTTCAGTTTGATATATCATTCAGTGAACTATTTTATACTATATAGAGAATAAACATGTTGCATTTAATAATTATTACCTAATTACGTAGAACTAGTTCATAAATATACAGCATTATTAAAAAATATATTAATTTCAGTATTAAGTAATGACTATTAGGCTGTAAAAAGCTAGTAATACTTTACACATTATGATATCACTAAAAAATATAAATTGTCTATTTTAGATCAAATACACAATTGGCCTCGTTATGTTTCGTATTATTGTACTCGTTTTAGAAATGCGTTTACAGTCGAACGTGAAAATGTATGTAGCTAGAGACGGTAATTTCAAAATTGCCGTTTCTTATAGTTTTGCCAGAAAAATAAATGGAATAACACATTGACTTATAATCATAACATGTTTAACATATTAGTAACACTATTATGATGCTGCATACGTCACTTGACCGCAGAACAGGCACACTGAAATAATTAGTTATCATAAATAACTGTTAATGGCCATCGACGATAGAGCTATGATTTTCATTACTGTTCTAGAAAATATTACTGCTTTCATTTTAGTTTTGGAATATTTAAGTACGAAGAAAACACATAACCAAAATAAAATATCACGAATACAAAAGAAATTGCACAAATCCTTTGATGAGCCGTCTAGCATGTACTGTAATAGCCACGAGAATTTGGAAGCATCTGCCTCAGTCTACCAGGGAGGCATTATATCATATTTAATTTAGTTTCTAACATATTTCCTGTTTCATAAATAATCTTTCCTGTTCTTATTATTGATTAATATTCCATACCAGTGCCTAAGTTGCAGAATAGTATAACAGCAAATAAATATGTAAAGTGAACTGTTGTTATGTTGCAAAATTCTACTTTAATATAATGTCATAATTAGCTGGTATCGTTAACAAAGTCTGCACATGTGTGTGTAGTTGACAATATTGAAGGATTTTTGTAATTGTATGTGTTCACACTTATTAATTATATGTGAAGAGGTTTTACTTAATTTTCCGCATGAAATATCGCAGATAGTACTTTCATTTGTCTTATAAAATTGTTAAACCTTCATTGCTTTTTTTTTTTGTATATCTACAGTTAAGGATTATGTCGAATTTTTCTGCCCAAAAGTATACGTATTATCATTGATGTTGAGCAGTGACAGCTTATGACAACGTACGAAGCCGTGCACTCTGCCCTTGCGTTGTAGAAAACAAGATAAAATTGAGTGCAAGCGCTCGTACAGATGATGTGAAGTGAGTGTGAGGCACTGGCAGAATGGAATAAAGGAGGCAACATGAGTACCTTGAACAAACCCGTTGGTCTGCTTCAACAACCACCACATTTCCCACATGCAAACATCAAGAGCGACTCCATAGCAAATCTAACCTGTGGTGAGAGGCTTATGGTCGGACCACTACATCACCGCGGGCCGTGCAAAAATAACATTGTAGGGGGATATAAGCTAGTCGCTCAGTGTTGTTAGGTTATTGATCCCAGCAAACACCACACTACAATTCAGTTGCAGCAGTGTCTGGACCTTTTACACAATATTTTGTGTATGTTTATCCAACGCTCCAGAGATGTCTGTAATGATATAACCAACGTCTGTCAGTAATATCAAATTTAACTACAATAGGTATATGGTTTACAGGTCTTTGTTTTATCGATATCAGAGTAACGATGAAAATGTATTAAATTATAAAGGAAACACTTTTATTTCGCTATTAGTTATGATATAACACCAATCCATGTGCTTATTTTTTATCTCACAAACAACACGTTTTATGTTCTTACATTATTTAATATTTAACATAAAGTATTCTGTACCAGAAAATGTAAACATATCTAGGATAAAACGAGTGTAAATATATTTTCGTTGAGTTTACCTACCTCATACTTTAAGTTAGGTCTACACAAAATGCTCTATAAAACAGCACTAAAAATTGGTTATAAGCATTGCAAGTCCAGTACATAAATCAATGTGTACATTACTCAAGACATATTTTTTAATCAAATTGGCTGAAGTAAAAAGCCAAGTTCGTACAAAACAAATGAACAGTGATTATATACAACACAAAATCAGAGAAAACCTCAGCCCCCCAAAAAGTATTTCTTGACGTTTCAACAACAATTTTTTAGATATTGCAAAACATAGACAAAAGCAATATTTCAGTAGTTATTATAAGCTATTGTATGTTAAGTAGCCTATTTCATTTCTTAATTTGTTTTCATTTATGTTCGGTTTATTATTCATGTCCATGTAAATAATACTGGATTGTAACGTATAGGACCTTGGCCATACCTTCACGACACTGAAAAGTTATCGCCAGATACCAAAAAAAATTTTTTTTTACAGATTATGACACATTCAGAAATAGCATTAAAATGTTGTCAATTCATAGGATAATTACTCAACCTCAGCAGTAACTTATAGTGTTGCTGTTTCTTCAAATCAAACAATTTTTAGCAGAACTATTTCTTTATTCTATTTATTAATATAAATGTAATTTTAAGTTATATTTAAATAATTAATATCACTACACATAAATAATATTTTGGTTGCGTTTACAAACCAAAATTAAACATTACGGTAACATACCTCTACAACAGTAAGACGTTAGGCTTTGTAAGTAAGTACTGTGCCGTAAGCACATGTTTTTAATCTATAGGTAGTCCAATAGGTTATTGAAATAACAAGGCATGGTGACATCTGGTTCAGTGAGTGGCACTTTCTTCCACTGAGTGGCACTTTCTTGCAGTACATGACACTTTATTGCACTACATGACACTTTATTGCACTACATGACACTTTATTGCACTACATGACACTTTATTGCACTACATGACACTTTATTGCACTAGGTTGCCCTTTTTCAATAAATTGCACTTTTTTGCACTATGTTCTACTATTGGCACTAAGTTGTTCTTTCTTGTAAATGTGCACAAAAAAATTACAACACACTGTCTCTCATCCAGCAGTGTGAATAAAATTAATTTTTATTTACTGTAACTGCCCTTCACTCTCTCAGTGCAGAATACATACAGCCACACTGATTTATATCGTCAGGATAATAAATACAAACATTCTGATGCTTTTTACGCACACTTGTGCAAGTGCTTTTTTTTTTCTTTTTTTACAGCCTATGAGTTAAATATCTTAAACATGGCGCGCTTACTTTTATGCCCGTTAAGGCAAGCTAACAAAGATTACATTTCCTTAAATTTGTGGAAATTAGTATGGAGAAGTGCTACTAATTTACTGTAGCGTACCTCGTAAATAAATCACACGGAATATTACACCTATACTTAAATACTCTCTGTAAACTGGTTGGATATAAATTTGAATTTAGACGTACTTTCCACTGTACTGTATGCCTGTAAATAGAAACAGTTAGCGGCCAATACAGTTACTGAGGGAATTGTAATTCTGTAAATATAAGGATAAAACGAAGTAATTTTCGTTCCCCAAAGAATGATATGAAAAATGTAACACTTACTTGAATGCTTAATAAAAAGTTCCCTTGTACACCACCTACAGAGGTTCTTCATTCATTGCGATAATTCGGCAAAACGTGATATTTATATTTCTAATGCATATTCATTTTACTACGAACTGGCTCTCCGGAGGCAACAAAAAATACAAAATAACGTTCGTAAAGATCTTCATATAAAAATAATTTTGAAATTTCATAACAATAAGTGACCAAAGTATGTGTTCTAGAGTAAGGGTGTGTCCACGAAACAATATTGTCCGAAACACATTTATTTCTTGACTACTTAAACTATATACTTTGTACTTTACAATGATTAACAGATACATTCACTGTTAGAAAAAAATTCCGTGAAATTACGGAAAAGTACTGGCAAAAAATTATCCAGAAATCTTCGTAAAGTAACGGACACCAGTTTTTCTTGATAATGGAACCCTCCGTAAAATTACGGACAATCCATTTTCTGCAAAAATATCAAATTTCTTTAACCTACTGGCACTCCATTTTCCAGAAATACTACATTTACTTATTAGCTATGATATCTCGAGAATCTTACGCACTATTTAGCAATCTGAAAAATTTTTCCTATTTGCTGGGATTCGAACCCACGACCTTACAGTTACCAGGCAGAAGCTCTAACCACTGTACCAAAGTGACAATTTATAAGAGAGTGAGTTCCATGCAGTTGTAAGATATAAACTTTATAAGAGACAACTTTTGTATTTGACATCCTGATTTTAGAGAACTTCATTAGTTACATTATGAGAAAAATATTTTATTCTGTATAAATAAATAACTTTAAAGGTACATAAACCCTAGCGCGAAGCACAGAGAACAGTAGCGATTTTTTTTCAGCTGTGTTGAAGCAAGGAGAATACAAAATGTGTGTGGCCATTGAGTGGGGTAGGCTAGAAGGGTATGTTCTAAGGAAAGGGATGGGGCAGGAGAGGCTACAGGGGATGCTTTAAGACAGGACAGTTGTATATCATAAGGAGAGGAGGGTTATGACAGGGAAGGGGTATGCCATAAAGGTAGAGATAGGCTAGTACAAGTATAGGGTGCTGGAGAGGGGGCAGACATCCATTTCCCCCTTATGGTGTTAAGGTATAACTTGTACCAAAATGGTTCACTCCCCTCAATTCCCCTCCCCCCTCTCTCCTCTGCCCAACCCCTTCTAGGGCGGGGCTTAAGCCCTCAGCCAATCACAGACCTCATGGCACTTAGGTGCTATTCGTACCGAAAGACCCCAACAACCAATCCCAGCCTAGGACACGCCCCCTAATGGTTCTGTAGCCCAATAGCAGCACCCGGGGGAGGGGAGACTATGGCTATTCAGTAGCACCTTATGCCGGTTTTGCTCCCAGTTGGGCAGAACGCCCACGCAGTCTCTACTCGGAACACTTCAGTCACTTACTGGACTGTTCGGCCCTTTGTCCATGCGCGATACGAGTCCTTGTTTGTATTGCTCTTCTCTTCGCGGCAAAGTGTGGACAACCAGGGAGCAGCACTTAACTTCTATTACCTTAGCTTATCTTGTCTTATTTTCGTTTAGTACTACTGTGCACGCACATTAACTTCAGGATTCGTGGTGATTATTAATACCACTTTTTTTTAAAGAAAAACAGTAAAATATGCTTTAAAATTGCAGAAACGTATTTCCGTGAATTTATGGAAAGTTACGGTCAAACATCCGTAAACTGGCAATACGGACACATTTCCGTAAACAAAAAATACGGAAGCCACTTCCGTAAAATTACGGTACTTTTCTGTAAATATTTCCGTGAATTTACGGAAATTTTTAACAGTGTTATGTTAATTATATTATTGTTGTTTACTGTCTTAAAAATTTATGTGACAGTTGCGGCAGATCACAGGACGTTTTTTCACGGGAGCCTGGTAGTGTACGGGATGTGAGTTCGAATCTAGTTGGTGGTTGAAGTTTTTTCACGTTCTATACTCATTTGGGATACAATTGAGGTTAAACAAAATTGTAAATATAATATGCAAGATGTATGGCACCGCTTATGCAAAAAAAAAAAAATCTAATTTGTATAAACAATATTTTCTTAAGAGATGAGACTGCATTAAACTGTAAGCAATAAGACTGCATGTTGTAAAAATTGTGCATATTTTATAAATTTAATTTATTTTAGTATTCCTTCCACCATTGCGCATAAAAAAAGTGTTTTGGTATGATGCTTTGTTTTATCCATGACCCATCCCGCTCCCAATTTTTGCTCTCCCTCGTTATTAACTATTTAGTTGCAAAAAAAGTGCAAAAAAAACTACTTATCCTATTTTCCTCTTTTTTATTATCGCAGCTTACTTAAGATAAATGTTGATTAGATAGCCTATTCCAATAAGTCATTTTTTTCTGTGAAACGACTAGAGTGCATTTGTTTAACACCGCTGCATTCTCTCGTACATTCATACACAAAATTCATACGTCCACTATTATTCTAAAACTTTATCATTGAATTCCTTACAAATATATCTGGCAATACTACTATGAAATTTTCTGACACCGTGATACTTAACGACCGAACCGCGTGTCTATAGGCTTAGTCCAGTATATCGGATATGGTTACAATTGAAAGCTCGAAAAGTTTTTTTATTAATTGTTTGATTTCGTGTAGTACTCATAGCATCTATTACATTTCCGGATTATTGTTATAAACAAGTAATTAAAGGCGACAATTTTTTAAGACAACGTGACAAAATGTTCGGAACCAATTTAAATTGATAGGAAAATTGTTTTAAAAGGGAAGGAAACCAAGACAAAAACAAGAAGTTACCAGCATAAGTGATAAGCCTAATTCAGAGAAAATATTTCCTAAGATATCAATAACTACATCAAAAATATAAAAACAGCCGCCATTTTGAAATTATTAACAAGAGATGTACGAAATACACAAACGTAAAGTCAGACTTGTTTGTAGTGTATGTGTACCAAGTTTGGTGAATTCTCACTATAAGACATATATAAAAATATTGCCATTTTGATAATAGTAACACAGGATGACCGAAATACACAAGGTATAAATTTACGGCATTTTCACAATTTAAACACGGGATAAACGAAACACACAAAAGTAAAGTCAGATTTGTATGTAGTATATGTGTACCAAGTTTGAAAAAATTCAGAAAAATTTTTCTTTTATCTATAATATAAAAATGAATCGCAAAATGTGTTGATAAGCGCATAACTCAACAACGCCTGGACCAATTTGGCCAATTCTTTTTTTAAATGTTCGTTGAAGTTCAAAGATGGTTTTTACGGCGAGAAAAATTCGAATAATTGCCGAAAAAAACCCTAAAAACAGTAGTCAATTTGAGCATTATTGATATTGTTGTTTAAACAATGTAGGTATGTTCCTCTGATCGAGGCCTTAAGCATTCACTAAGGTATTGTATAAAGTTTGGGATGTGGGAGGGGTGGGGTTACGGGTTCGTATCCCGTGCATGACTTTGCGATGGGAATTACATGACATCATACAAGCGTATTGCGCGCGCTCTTTACACTGTTATTGAGTACGCTAGCTGTTAAATGTCGGGCAGCTGTTTTGCGGTGGAAGCCGCAGCCGGGCAGCTGTTTTATAGAGAAATAAAGATGAATTAAAAAAGAAGTTCTGCAATTAAAGTACGCTTAGCGCAGTGGACTGGACAAATATGTTTGTATTTGATGTTTTAAAGATAAACAGTGAATATAGTATAACATAGAATATAGTATCACCATCAATTAACACGTAACTAAAAGTTAGTTACTCTTTTCTATAGTACACGCGGGCGAAGCCGCAAAGGGACAGGTAGTTATCTATAAATATGTTGCACATTTTAAAATGGCCGCCACTTTGAAATATAAATACAGAACAAATGAAATACATAAAGTCAAGTCAGTTTTTTTTTGTTGTATATGTGTACCAATTTTGATGAAATTAGGATAAATAGGCTACTTCCTGAGATATGTCAAAGTATGCTAAAATATAAAAATAGCATCCATTTTAAAAATATAAACGCTGGATGAACTAATTGCAAAAAAAAAAAAAAAGTCAAGTCAGCTTTGTGTGTAGTATATGTGTACCAAGATTCGTGCAATTATAAAATATATTTATTTGATATCCAGCTAGATCAAATAATGTTAAAATGGCGGCCATTTTGAAATTATCAAGAGGGCATATAAACTAAATATGAAAAAATCAAGTCAGGTTGCTAAGTAGGGCCTACTATATGTGTACAAAGTTCGATGGAATTCGGTACTCTGATTTTGAGGAACACTCACACATAAACACACACACACACACACACAGGTTGTTGTACAATTTAATTGCATGTCAGAATATTTTGTGGGAACAGTCTTCACATCCAGAGGAACAAAACATGTCATGTGAACGTGGGACCAAACATGTACCGTTTCTGCACATTGCACATTTTGCAGTACATGAATAACAGTGCATAGCTCGTTGACTGGGCATGCTATTGTGGAATGCTAGCTAACTATGCATATAGTCCTGTTAAATATGCCTCGCCTGGTATGTAGCTGTCAATAATGTCTACGACGCCATCCCACAGTAAACATAATACAGGCTGCACGCTATGCAGTGTACGTCAAGTACTGTGTGAACTATAGCGCAGAAACAATGCGTTTTCGGTCTCTCGTTCACGTTAACATTTATGCTCCTGTATATAATGACCATAGTTACCCAAAAATACTAACATGCAGTTTTCAACTTCCTATATAGGATATGTATATTCCGATACTCTGAAAAGTTAATATCTTAATATCTGTGATAACACTGTATTATTATCTATGACCAACCTAGGCCAAGTGTAACTGTTTGTAAAGAAAAACAGATTCAACTTTTATAATGTCTTGATAAATTTTGGAATGTGATTTTCCTACCAATGAAGGGATCAACCTCACTAAATAATTTATTATACAATAGAACACATCTTTTAACTAGGTCCATATATATATATATATATATATATATATATATATATATATATATATATATATATATATATATATAGTAAACGTAAATAGAGTACGCCTTAGTCTCAAAACATTAAATGCTTACTTCACCGTAAAAATCCTATACCAGGCCTTCTCAATAATCGTTCCTTGTGACAGATTTCAGCTAGCTCACTATCAAAATGTCAGGAGTCATTTCAAAGAACCGGAATAATGTATTGTAAATTACTGAAATGTATTTTCGGTTAAGTAAATTGCTATATGTTTGAGGTAAATTGTAATTTATATGTGTATCTGGAAATATATTAACAAAATCTTCAATAAGGCTCATTTAAATATTTGCATATTTGGCCTTTATAATTTCCTACATTTTTAAATTAACGTTTCGTTTTCTAATTTCGTGTGTAATTGTAAAATTCAATGCAAACGACATGAAGGGGAATTTAACTGAGAATGCCTGACATACACAGAAACTTGTGCATCAGAGGACCAGGTATTTATCGCGTATCGGTCATTCTGTGGGAAATTTGAAACAACTGTGATACGCTGAATGTTACAATATGTTAGTGAAGCTTGTTTTTTTTAAATGAAATGTACTTTTGTCCTCGAGTAAAATTCGGCTCAAGGGCTCAACTGTTCTTGGAAGTGGTCCACTTTTGACCACGTGACCTTTCAACTTGCTGTTCTTTTAATTGGTAGTAAGCGCAGTAGCACGTAATAGCGTGTTTCTTATACGAATATTACTAGTTCATGTTGTAATGCACCTAATATTATTATGGGATTTTAGTTGTCTGGGTATGGACAAATTTTCCACATTTCCATTATTACTTATCGGAAACTTAGTTTTATCTGAATTCAACTTATTGCAGCATTTTCTTACTATATAATGATTACCGATTAATAATTTACATTCAAAAATAATTTAAATATATTATGCTTAGTATTTTGCCGACATTATGTTTACGTTATGCTTGTGATGTAAGAAACATGTTCAAAGAATTTGAAGTTGTCAACACTCTCTTAGTATATAATATGTGTATTTATACACCTCATAAATACCGCTTTAACTGCTTGCGAGAACATTACCTTCCTTTGTTTGCATAAACAACTTAGCACCTTTTACATGGAATAACTCGTTAATAATTGGTAATAATGACAACAGCTTATTAATCAATAGACACGCTTACGTAATATCGCAATTTAACCATCGTGCCAATATCGGGAATTATACACCGTTTTAGCTGACATTCTTTCCCAGTATGTACGTCATAGCAATTGGTAAAACGTTATGGATTTAATATATTGTATCATGGGTAAGTTATTTACAACGGCAAGATAGTAATATATTTTAAATAAGTGTTTTTAGATAATCTAACAACAGAGAAACAGTATTTACAATTTGGCTTGTGATGCCTGACATTAACGTTTTGCTCCAGGCCAAGTTGTTTCGTTCGTTGTGTATCGATTAATATTAAATAATTTTATACAACACCTGCTTTGACATTTGTTACAGATTCTTACAGAACGAATAGCTGTTGTTCTGTAGAGCTTTAATAATTTGAATGTAGGGCGATATTATAACAAGATGCGACGAATAGACCGACACATTCAATTCTACTGAAAAGTATGACATTGGTTATGAGAAGGTTAGAATTACTGTGGAAAGAAATTACGTACAATGCTGTTGAGAGTGGTGGAACGCATGTTCCAACTGAAAATAATGCTCTGCCATGAAGCTACTGCTCGACCACGACAACTAGTCCTCCCATGAGGGGAAGAAGTGTGGCGCTAGTAGAAGATAGATACGTCACAGGGAGGGGAAATGTACTGCACCTGACATGAGTTCATGGAACACGGTCAGCGGAGACGTAGTGGCAAAAACCGAAAAACATAAATAATGTAACGACTTTTTGATAAGCAGGGCAGGCATGCGAATGAGGCTTGAATACAGGTAAGATATGTGAGTGAAGATATTTTGCGGTCAGCTAACGCAGGTGAGGGGTGATACGATGTATGGAGCAGCGCCGGAATGAATGGGCGGGAGAAACGGGAGATCCCCAAGAAAACCCGCCGAACACACGTATCGACCGGCACGATTTCCACATGCGAGGTAAGCTTAGTATTGTAATTTACTGTCGCGCTAACATTCCTTCCCACAGCCACAATCTTTTAAGGCCGTGCACTCTTGATACTACTGTTTTAAAACAATA
Organism: Medauroidea extradentata; assembly: GCA_003012365.1. NCBI lineage: Eukaryota > Metazoa > Arthropoda > Insecta > Phasmatodea > Phasmatidae > Medauroidea > Medauroidea extradentata. The sequence goes on from PNEQ01121132.1 coordinate 103,015, forward strand.
ATAATTTTCAAAGCTTAAACGAGAGCAGATATCCAAAATCTTTTTGTAGGTTTTGTTAAAAACTATTTTTTTTTGTGATAGCTAATATTTTTAAACAAGGAACTACACGGTTTCGAATAAAATGTCAATTAACCAGAATTTCGTTTGTTACACAATTAGCTAAGAGTATAGTAATTACTGTCTTAAAAAAATCGTCTAATATGGAGAAGACAATTAAAAAAAAACTACCAAACAAATTTTTGATAACTGCTCTTGTTTAGGTGTAAAAAATTAATATTGCTAAAAATATAAACAACCTTAACATCCCAAAATATATATTAGTTATATTTGATATTCGGTTTACTAGTATAACTCTCACTTTTTTCTGTGGCATTCCCGGTAGCTCAATATGCATCAGACAATCCATATGAAGTTATATTTGTACATATTCAGTTCACATCTTATACGCCGGCTGTGTGTGGCACAATATTATGGCCGGTGCTTGTGGTGCGTCTCAACATTTGCGCGCGGTGGCCAAGGACAACACAGTGGTAGTTCAAGTTTCTCCCGCGGAACTAGTTGTCGTGGTCGAGTAGTAGTAATACGTATTTGAGAACTCTATTGGATTTCACCACATTTCAGTGTTTCGTCCCCAAACGCGGCGTTGCGCCTAGCAATATGAACGTGGAAGCAGATGGATGGTGTTTTAGTTTGTCACACTTGTTATGTAATACGAGAAATGCAGTTTTGAAGCTTCCCATACATGTATATTCCGACACTTAAAAGTTGGTGCTTGGGTAGTTAAAAATTTAAATGAAAGACGCCACAGACCAATTTAATACTTGAATATTTCCCTTGGCTAGGATAAGTAATGCCTTTATTAATATACAATTTTAAGTGACATTGTGTGGTGAAACGTAACCCTGCTTAGTTAGTTCACAATCACCAGCGCCGGGGAAAAGGGAGCATTTTCATAGTTCTTACAAATTTTTATAAATTACTAAAAAGGTAATAAACTAACTCAGAGCAGTTATCTCAGGGTTGGTTGTTAAACATTTGCCACAATAAAATAGACACCACAGCACTGATTTAACATGTACAGTAATAATATCAATCCAAATTAGTTAGTCACACATTATTAAAAGCTTTCTGGTGATAGTGACTTCTGACGTAAATTATGTAGCCTTTAGTTTATGGCGTACGTTTCTTAGAATTTTCTTCAACAATACCAGGACCCATCGTTAAGGGCATATCCCACGTCGGAAGTTCTAGCTGGGGTTCTCAATTATTGAAAATGAACTCAATCCAGGTCTCTTATAAAACCATTTTTTAGTATCCTTGTCCTTATTTGAAACTATTCAAAAGATACGTCCATTTCTCATCGCCTGCCAGATATTAACACACCTTTTAGACTGTTTCACCGAGAGTTCACACTATACTCGTTGATATCAGCGCTTTTTAGAATTTATTGCTAATTTTTACTCATATTACGTTAAACCAATTAAAATTTATAATTTAACTATTTTTTATCATTTAAAATTTCACGTAACTATCAAATACCTCTAGTAAAATTCAGTAACACTAGTAAAGTTGAGTATCATTACAATATTAGCATATACAAAGTTATCATCTGTCAAATGTACAAATTATCAGAATAATTTTACATTTCACAGTGTGTGTGTGTGCGTGTTTGCGTGCGTGTGTGTGTGTGTGTGTGTGTGTGTAGTAAACGCAACTAGAGTAACTCTTAAAAATTAAATGCTTACTTTACAGTAAAAAGCCTATACCAGGCCTTATCAATAGTAGTGAGTGAGAGATTTTGGTCAGCTCTCAAGACCGACGTCTTGAGCGCTGGTGAGGGTGACATGAGGTGAGTATGGAGCAGCGCCGGAATGTAAGGGCGGGGGAAACGGGAGATCCCCGAGAAAACTCGCCGACCAGCAGCATCGCCCGGCACGATTCCCACATGCGAAAATCCGGGGACCGACCCCGCCGAGAATCGAACCCGGATGGCCTAGGTGGGATGCGCTCAATAGTCGTCCCTCGGGACAGATTTTAGCTAGCTCACAATCAAAATGTCAACAGTCATATAAAAGAACCGGAATAATGCATTGTAAATTACTTAAATGTATTTCGGTTAGGTAAATTTACATGTATTTGCGGTAAAATTGTAATTTAAATAAAATATATTTCAAACTATGATTTCTGTTTTTTTTAAATACAGCATGCATATTATTAACATGTTTTAGGCAACTAAAATGGCGAAAAATGCTTTTTACAACTACTCTCTGGAAAATTCAACCCCGGTTCGTCAAACATCAACAGAAAAACATACTTTTATCTTTACGCGACACTTTCCACAAATAATAAACTTTTAGGGTCAGCGTGTTAACTTTCATAGAAGAAGAATAATAGCAAAACTCGACATGTTAATGCAGGTCTCCGTGCATAGAGGTGGAATTAACCTCGACGTGTGCACTAGTCTCGCCCGTATGGATTTACCTTATTTAATTTCCGCCAACGTATAAAATTGTCTCTCAAGGAATTCTCTCGAGACAGCAAGCATTGAGATTAACGCGCTCTCACATGCAGCCAAACATTGATAAGCATATTTCTGAAATTATGGCTTTCCAGGAAAAAGAAACACGGGGGGCAGCGACAGTATTCGTGCAACTTATAAATGATACGGTTTCTCAGAATCGTACCATTGAAAAGCCCCGGTTATTATTGTACGTGAATGAGGAACAAGTGTTCTGTACGACAAGCGAGAAAAATCGGCGTTGTAGCACGCTTTTTTTTTTTTTTTTTTTTTTTTTTTCGAAAAAATTGTCATGTGTTGTAGTTACGTTTAACAGTATTTTTACAATATATTTTTTCAATGATTGCTATTTTTACTATCTCTAATACACTGAGTAGATTTTTTATACAATTTTCTTATGGTATTCATAAAAAATAACGGGCAAAAATAATAATCGTAACAGCTTTCCCGTATGGTAAAAAAATGTGTCGCGAGTTACATTAAACTTTGTTTTGTAAACACACTTGCCGTTTTCTTACTATTACAAATAAAATTGGGGACTACGAAGTACCATAATTTAGGATGACGTACGAGAACCATGTGACGAATGTGATAATTTAGCTTGTATATATGTATACTATGGGTCAAGGATGAAATGCAGTGTGTAGATAGTAGTTGGCGACCTCACCCGGGTCAGCTGTATTTTGGGTAGCAGCACAGTGTGATAAGTTACCACATTGAGCACACTTTCTGCAGTCCAGCATCTCATAATCTGGTGAGCGAGTGTAACATATTTGGACGTAGTTGCACAAAATGGAACCAGCAGTTTACCTGAACTGAGATATTCTAGGTCAAAGTTTACAATTTGTATATAAATCTTACATGAACCACTTTGCTGTGTTGTAATTTTTCTTAAGATATTATGGTTTTAAATTTTTTTTAAAGACAGATTTGAACTTTTCTTCCTACATGGTATGATTATTTAAAAATAAATTACATTGAAGGTTGGTTTCTTTTTGCATAAAGCTTTCAGTTGAACTGTGCATGTTATATTATATACTCGGTTAACCTTCTGAAGGCACAAAGTTAAAGCCTATACAGGTACCTAACGGAGTATGTTAATTTTGATTGGCAAATACCTTATGTAAAACTAGTCACAGAAGTATATTCAGTTTGACCCTACTATACATGCAGTGTACATAGTCTCTAGTATTACTTTAAAATTACATTCAATACATTACAAAGAAAGAAAACCAAGATTTTATTCAGAGATTTGCTGCTTAACATCGCACATTGTTGCAAAATGTATATCTTCGTGTCAACAGCAAAGCCTTTACGATATTGTATTTACCAAATCTAAACGCAGTATCAATAACGTTTCGTTAGGTGAGATTAAAATTTTACGATTCACTGTAAAACATTTCGTGAATACTAATGTAAGTTACTAACCCATACACAGTATGCGCCACTTAACAAAATCCAATTTGTAAAGAGAGCAAAGATTAAGCGCTGGTACTGCACAAGTCTGATAACACCAGTATATATTTGATGACTTCCTAACAAATAATTGGAACACTTATCATTGATGAGTGGAAACAATTTTACCAACTTACTTTCTTAAACTCCTATAATCGGTATATTTAAGTTTACAAAATTATATTTTAGGCCGACAAAATATTTTTCTATAACATACCTTGATTTAAAATAAGTATGTTGCAAGTTATAATTTATAAATACGTTTGACGTTCAGTCCTGAATGATTTTAGTCACGATTTTTTCAGGCAGCTAAAGACAACATGTTTTCTATACAATAACGATAATTGCATTGCTTGTAAATGTTCGAGCAACATAACCTACAATTATAAATGCATTTACAATAAGAACTTAAATTGTACACAAAAATAGATTTTACTGATCATCTATCGAATAATGGATAGCAATTTATACTTTTGTAAATATGGAACTTAAAAAAAACCTGTAAACGTTATTATTTCCTGTTTCTAAATATTACTGTTTTCTATATAAACTTAGGTTTTATATTAGTAATTACAAACATAGCACTGTATGTTTCTGACCGGTTCTATTAATGAATTTTCGCCTCAATGTTAACAAAATACTTGTCCTTGTCAAAGTTACAGAACGCCTAGCATTATTGTACAGGTAATGTGTAAACGCCTGCCAGCAATTCAGGATAGTAACATACCGCGAACGAATTCAAGTTAATCCGAGATATATACGTTTGTTGAATTTTGCAGCAAATGAGACGTCAGCGGCACGATTTACACGAATGTATGTATACTTTTTTGTGCTGCTGTGTCATCGATATTTTCGACAGTGCCCATTAAATTTCTCTTTATTCTGGTTTTGGATATGTCTTACTGTGTAAATTTTTCCCCCGACGGTTAGCGTGTTTCGTTTGCAATTAACCCTGCTATCGATTATGAATATAGAAGCCTCTCTTGTGACTTAACGGACGCTTGAAAACTTTACTTTGGTTACAGTTTGAACACTGCTAGCTGACATTTTAAGCTGCGTATAGGTTAACCTCTTGTGTAATACTTATACATATGTGTTTCAGGTTTTCTTCTGCAAGAACCACAGTCACGATGCTTCCTCTGCTGTTACTCCTCGCAGCGACTTCTTCTCTTGCTTGCGGTAAGTCAAAATTGTTCAAAATACACGTGTCGTGGTGCTTATCACATAACTAACGTCTTTCAAAAGCTACTTAGAAATCACATTATTTATACCTTTTCTGTGACGATAGCAATTGCTGAAATTTTTTATTTATTGAACCTGATATACAGGCTGTCGAGAAACAAACGTACATAACAAGCTCACGACGTGAATTCTGGACAAACTTGAAAACGAAAATGTAAGTGACAAAATTATGTTGTACGATGACGTTTTACGTGCACAATGTGGCAACACTGCACGGAGAATGTCCCTCTTGCGCTCCACGTCTAGGCTTTATTCTATGTACATTACGTCAAGTAAACCTCGAATCATGGACTTCTCGGGATTGTAACCTGCATCCATAATATGCAGGACAGAAGATAAGAAATATATCTGTGGAGTGCAAGATGGGACTAACTACAGTGCTATGTGGACATATTGTGCACGTAAAGTGTCATAGTACAATATTTTGGCAATAATATTTTCATCTCCAATTTAGCCCAATATTGGCGTGGTGTTATTGTGCGTCTGTTTCTGGACATACTGTAGGTGAAATACAACATATTAATGTATTCTGAAATACGAATACGCTCAAGCATTACAACTAGGAACTGGAACCGCTATGTCCCAGCTATGCGGTTTGGTCACTGACACCCTCCCCCCCCCTCCCCCCGCCAACTGCTATCCGGGTTAGATTCTTGGCGGGTAGAACCGAATTTACGCATGGGGTTTTCACGTGTATCTCCTGTTTCTCCTGCTTATTCAATTCGGCGCTGCTCCATTCTCACTTCATGTCGTTGGAAATCTATTAAAGGCGCGGTTCACCTTAGTTTTCAACATATTTTTTAATTTTGTATTTGTACCATATTTTCTCTTATTTTAGACATAAATTATGATCAAATCTTGCTCTTAGGAAATTTGTGTATCTCTCATAGTTTTTGCGTAATGAGTCGTAAACGTCAAAAATAGCACTTTACGGTTTTGTGCACACCACAAAACTAACTGACTTACCAAACTGAAAAAAATTCACAGTGTATAAAAATGCTGTAGGCAATGATTTGACATATATAAAAACTATATAATTATATATATATATACATAATTTTTGTATTTTTAAAACATTTTTGAAGTTTGGAAATTTTAATTTAAAAATTCTGTATTTACATTAAATACAAAAACATTAATTTTTGTTTGTATATGTGTCAAATAATAGCGTACACCATTGTTATACACTGTGAAATTTTTCAATTTGGTATGTCAGTTGAATTTTGTGTCGTTCATAAAACCGTAAAGTGCAATTTTTGACGTTTACGACTCATTACGCATAAACTATGAGAGATACACAAATTTCCTAAGAGCAAGATTTGATCACAATTTATGTCTAAAATAAGAAAAAAATATGTATGGTACAAATATAAAAATAAAAAATACGTTGTAGACTGATGTGAACCACGCTCTTAAGCACTAGCAGAAACCACTCACTCTGTCTAGTAATCAACTAACTTCAGAGGGGCATATCTATCAGCCAAAATATTGCGTATCCAACCTTCGAAATTCTGACCCAGATTAATATATATCGTTTTTAACTCTTAATTCTTGCCTTGCAGATTTTAAGTGTACGTAAGAGAAAACGTCGAAATATTGTCATACTTTTTCTTAGGCCTAGTTTACATTAGAATTCACTTCAAACGTTGTTATTGGAAATAAAGATTTTACCAGAATTAAACCTGTTTCGATATTTGCTGCTTCTCATTAGGTATGGGCACCCACATGAGTTGTTTCAGATTACATCTTTCTGCTCTTCTATTGGCTGCTTCGAGAACCAATATCAATATTTCAGCAATCGCTGCCTTTTTAATAAACCATTCACTAAATTAGGTAAACCGTAATATTATACTCTAATTGTTTGTTATCCCAGGACAGAAATATTGTAGATATAGTTAAATTCTAATACGTAAAATGTAACCAATTGTTAGTATTGTTGTGTTCATATATAAAAAGCACTATTTATGTTAATTGTTCTTGAAGTTGGACATTTCATTGATATAATTCGGTTGACGTGTGTGGCAAACATACTCAGCTATAAATAAGGACTAGAAATTTCCGCGAATTCAATTACCTGTAGGATAGAATCCATTGTACTATGCATTCTCAAGCCACGACTGTTCTCCAACTAGCTGCTACTCGGTGAAAATGTAGACAATTAACGCATAAACGGGGCTTGAGTATTCATAGTACAATGGATTCTAACGTACAGGTAATTGAAATCACGAAATTTTCCAATCCCTAGCTATAAATTCAATCAACCTTGGCTTCCGAGTGTGCTCAACTTAACACGTGTTTGAGACATCTCTAATAACCACGACCTATCTCTGCAGTGCGTGTCGCAGCACAATTCGATATAGATAGGATAAATATAACGTGTTTATCGTCATTAATGGACGTAGTGGGAATTTGTGTCAGCCACTGGAATGGATACAGTGATGGTGCGGAATGTTTTGGAGAGTCGCGGACAACACAAATCATTGTGACCGTACAAGAAAATGAAACGGACTCCTCTTGATTTCAAGTCTTTTGTTCAATTCAGAAGCACCACGAAAGTAAATATATCTTACCTTATAAAGATTATGCTTGCAATATGACGGGTCATTTCTTTGGTAATTTATAATTAATCCAATAAAATCCTCTAATAAAATATTTTATACATATGTTGAACAGTGGAACCTGTTCCTCTTTATGGAAACTGTAAATTACACTTTAATCGCAACATATTTTACTAAATTACAATAAAGAGATGATGGTATATCGGTAAAATTTTTCCTGCCAATGTACCCTCGAAAATTCTGTAGTCAATTGCAACATATATGATTGAGTGCAGTACGTCTGACACAACGAGACCGATAACAGGCATCAAATATTACAATAGCGAGATTCTTATTGGCGTATTCAAATAGGGCAAGAGCTCCACTTGTCACCAAAAACCAGTAATCTTCTGGTAAGCTGAACGTGCGTTGAAACCCAGCAAACAGGCAAGTTTTTCCTAGATAAACCTAAATGTCTGGTTAAAACCCTTACCTAAGAATAATTTTCGTATGTTTGACTATGTCAAGGAAGGCAACACAAATTAGTGGTTGATAAATGATAATAACAAAATCATTAAGTGTGTTTGCTCTGTAGTTAAAAAAAAAAATGGAACTTTCGAACATGTCTTTTCGGAAGACCGCATAAGGTCTTGATAAAAGGAGTGTTAAAAATATATTGAATTTCTTTACTGTTATGTGAGCAATATTCTATGCCCTATCGCTGTCGAGTGTAAAAAAAAAAATACAAATGTTATAGAAAAATTTTAATAAAAACAAATTTATTGCTGTGAATATTTACGTTTTAATATATCTGAGCGTGCAGCTTACGAAACATGTACAAGTGGTTCTAAAGGACATGCATGGAAATACTACGCAGGATTCGAAGTGTAACACACCAGCCCTCCTAGACCAGTGCACTGGCTCGATGATAACCCAGCCAAAAAAGCAAGGTTAAAAGCTGGTACAGGTCTCCCGACCTGTAGTCAAGTACTCCGGAATTCATTGGCAATACTTTTGTAGGTTATGTTGTATTGTAAGGCCAAATTTGGAATTTCCACAGACACTGGTTAATTTAGAATGGTTAGTCCCGAAATGGTGTACTTCATTATAATCCAAAATTTATGGTTTATTAAGATATCAGTTTACATAGGCAATAATCACACTGTTGAAGTCTTAGCACGGTGGATTCGGTTCACAGAAAATTATAAGTAAAAACGCAGCACTACTATATCAGAAAATTAGACAAGACAAAGTCAGAAAATTTGGCACACGGTGAGCACACACTCGGCGAAGAAGAATGAGAAGCTATACTGGCTATCCTCACATAACGGCCTACACGCACGGGTGGAAACAAATTTTATAGAGTTCAAATGTGACCGAAAATAGGTTAAAGAATTAAAAAGACTCAGTGCTACCCGTACATATTAAATTTGTCACTCCCGAACTTTACCTCATGTAAAAATTTGGGCCGTAGCCCCACGCGCGTTCTATCCGGCTCGCGACATGAATTCAATTAACACGGTGGAGGCTAAACTTTCCAGAACGAAGGGCGAAGGGACGCCACACGCTGTGCTCTCATTGGCTGGTTCTCGGTGACGTGACCATCGTCATTCTTTCAATTACCTACACTCTAAATCTAAATTAGTGAATATTCTCTAATTCACGTTGATGGATGGAGCAGTTTCAATAATTTGAATAATTGAAAATAGTCACTGTTTAATTAGTGAATATTCACTGATTTTGTTCAAGAGAACCAACATCTCACAAGTGAATCAGTGAATATTCACAGTTTTTTTTTCAGTTGTTTTCAAAGAACAGTTTTCATTTATTGAATCAGTGAAAAATTACTGGAAAATCTGTGGAGATTCACTAATTAACTTGTTAAATGTTGGCACTCTTTATTGGAATCAGCGAATAGTCACCGATTTCACAGTGGTTTCTCACTGATTCAATTTGTTGAAACTGCTCCATCAATGAGCGTGAATCTGTGAATATTAACTAATTCAGATTTACAGTGAACCCTCTAGGGCAAAGCTAAAAACTACGCAAGAACAGCTAACAACGCAAAAACTCCCGAGAAAAAAAACAGTAAACGAAAAGAAAAACGAAGCTACTGCCTTCTACCAAGGCCACATGGCCATAACAACTAACATTTCACCCTATCTGAAATCTATTACATTCGGGAATAAAAGAACTGCACCTTAACTCTTCCTTTCTGGAACCGAGACCACCGAAATAAAATTTAAAATTCAAATACTAAATTAAAAAATAAAGATTACACAAAATACTAATTCACCAATAATGAAAAACCCCTTGCCCTGCAATGATACACACTTATTTCTAAACACGCTTATTTCTAAACTGTTTCTTGTATGCAGTGTTTGCAGAAGAGGAATTTAAGTTTCACTCGCTCTGCAATGTTTTAAAACAAACAAATAAAATATAATAACTGGACCATGCTGTGTGTTCGCAGTTCTGAGCCCCGTGGAGAATCTTACTACAGTTGATGTAAGATCTAGCCTAATCCAAGTGGGCTGGTCTGCGCTTCTTGAAGAGAACCTGCCGTGTGTTAGAGGTTATAAGATATGCTGGGCTTCAGACAACTACGATTCTGAGGGCTGTTCAACTGTGTTCAACTCCACTGTTACTGAATACTCCATCACTGACCTGGGTAACTGCTTGGAATACAATGTCAGCGTGCTCGTCCTGGGAAAGAACGTTTCTGATTCGGGACCTGCATATATAACTGTCACCACAGGTAAGCTTAGAACAGTGTTTTATTCTTCTTATAAACTGAAACCAGGCGCTTACTTATCTGACAGCCTTTGTCAGCGGGCACCTCTACCTCTAGAAATATGTTATTACATACGTATATTAAAGAAATTAAAACGAGATCTATATAATACTCAGTAATGTTAATTGTCATTTGAGTGTTATAGCCAAATAGGGAAAATATACATATGTTATTTCATTATTTGTATACATACATTCTATTTTTCTTACTTTTAATATCTTGTATGTTTTTGTTAAGTGTGTATCCGGTTATATATAGGCCTATGCTATTCCAAGAAGTAACTTGATTGTTTGACCCTGTGAGCAGGCACTAGGCTTTTTTTTAATGGCGTGGTAATTTGTATTCTGTATATTACTCAGTATACATAGTATAGTAGCTAGTAGAGCGTAGTGTAAGTTGAAAGAAAAAATAATCAAACGAACTGTGCAAGAAAATCATGTGGGTTCACTTGCATAGACCGTAACAATAGCAATAACAGCTTGGAACAAAACTACTAATAATAAATCAGCCAATAGTACAATAACTGTCATTTAATAATAATGTTTTAAGCAATATCGGACACTAATCATTCAGATGTAAGAAATTTAGTGTTGCGAAGACTGAAAATACTTTAAATGTATATTGTAACTCTCTGAATACTAAATCAAAGGAAATCGAAAAATTTATTAATTTGATGCTCTCGGCTTCCACACTCATACAAATTGTTTAATTCAATTAATACATACGTCAAAATGTGCTATTAATAATGCGAATAATGACAAACCTCCCAAACTAACAGTTACTGACTTAATGTACTGAGATTTTTAAATGTGTGTTGCAATGGGAGTTTACAATTAGAATTTTATGTTTGTAGACATACGCCATTGCTCATGTTTTGCTGATCAAACCTGTGTTAGATGACAAGGAACGAAATCAAAGCAAGAAAAAAACAAATAAAATCACCCACAAAAATAGAAGAAAGAAAAAATAGAAAAAAGAAAAAAAACAATCCCAGAGGAATTCTGTAAGTTTTTTTGCTTTGTTTTTTTTTTTCTTCGAAATAATTGTTATTTTTGGATGACAAAGAATTTTAGAGATAGAATTCAATCGAATATTGTCACAACACCCAGGCACAGGAGACAAACACAAATATAGAACCAGATTCCCAATATGAAAAAAGATGGATATAGACAAACACACGACAATAGACAACACAACAAAAATTATGTTTCGTTGGTTGTAATACCTACCAAAAGGTTTACTACAAAACTGTTAGGTTTAAAGTACACAGTTATGACAACAGAAATTCCTTTTCAATTAAATATGTTTATTATTAATTATTGCTGTAAATTTATGTGTAATATTTTTTAAAAACACTAATTTACTACAATGTGAATTGCAGGAATTTAGTAGTACATGTATGCGTCCATTGAATTACCGAGGCATCAAGCAAGACTCAGTGAGTTTACTACCAACAATTGCCAATCAGATGTTCACATAATTTTATACGTTGAAGGTGAAAATCCCCAGCTTATTGACCAGCAATACAATAACCTTGAATTGAAATTTGATTTCTCAGGGCTTGAGTTCCCCACCCCAATTCACCAAGATGAAATCTTTGAACGGAAGAACAAGGATGTAATCGGTTAACATGTATTCGCGAAATGCAGAGGATAAGATCATTCCCGTATGTATAGTTGCATTAGAAGAGAAACAAAATAATTTTGACCCGATGCTCCTAACTACTGAAGAAAACGCTCACTACTGCTACATTAAAAACTTTTCCCGGTTGGTGCGCTCCCTGCTGATACTCATCATAACATTCTCACATCTGCAAACGTTGTTTCACTTACTTTGATGACCAGCAAAGAAAATCAGGACTGACGGGATACCAGTGTTTAGAAGAACACATGAAACACTGTTACAAGCATGCACCCACACCATGCGAACAAGTCACCTATCGTCGTGTACGCGGACTTTGAGGCCATTCTGAAACAAATACACACCTGTGAACCTGACCCTAACAAGATGTACACCTACGCCTATCAAAAACACGAGGCGTACAATTATTGTGTATGTATATGTACAGGTGGGCAACGACGTGACTCCTGCAGCATTAACATCTGCGCTGCCACAAGAGTAAATTATATACAGTGGTCAGGACGCAGACGAGAAATTTACGCAACCTCCAAACCAATGTTACCTCTGTCACCTGCAGAACATCATGCTCATGTACGTGCGACACGGTGCTGCTACTGTACTTCTACATTCACTACCGACAACTACAAAGTAATAGACCACGACAACTTCAGCGGCAAGTATGTTTGAGCTGAGTGGACCAGCTGCAACCTGCTTCGTTGACGCCTAAAGAAACACTTTGTCTTCCTTCACATCTTGGGTTACGACGAGAGCTTCATTGTAAGGCACCTGGGATATGACAACAATTCTTCAGCATACAAGTGAGAAAATAATTACATTCTCGAAGCAGCTGGGCGACCATTTCTCCATCCAGTTTGTAGACACATTCCGGTACATGGCTCGTAGTCTTGCTTCACTGGCTGAGTACCTGCCTAAAACAAATTTTATCAACACGCAGAAATTTTTCAATCAAGACCAACTGTCACTTGTTACCAGGAAGGGAGTATTTCCCTACGATTATGTTGATGACATGTCCAAGCTGGATGATACCTGCCTACCAACAAAAGCAGCATTATACAACAGGCTTACCGGCTGTGACATTAGTGATGAAGACTAGAAGCACGCTCAGACAGTGTGGTATAAATTTGGGTTCATTAAGCTGGGGGACTACTCAAACCTGTACCGAAATACTGACGTTTTCATCTTGGCAGACGTGTTTGAAAACTTCACAGACCTGTGTTTAACCATATACGGGCTGAATTGTGCACACTACGTCAGCTTCCCGGTTCTTCCCTTCGACGCCATGTTGAAAATGACTGGTGTCGAATTGGAACTGCTTACTGGCTACGACATGCACAAGTTCGTCGAGGAAGGAATCCGGGGCGGCGTGGCACAGTGCGTGAAGCGTCATGCAACTGCCAACAGCTTGCACAATCCCAGCACGTATGACCCTAGCAAGCCATCCACATTCTTACAATACTTGGACGCCGACGATCGCTATGGTCGGGCCATGTCTCTACCATTACCAAAATGTAACTTCAAGTGGGTAGACACCAACATCGACGTCTTGTCCATCCCAGACGATGCTGCGAGATGTTACATTTTAGAGGTGGATGTTGAGTACCCCGCGACCCTGCATGAGCAACATAAAGACCTGCCATTTCTGTTCGTGAACCAGCGTCCGCCAGGCTCGAAACAAGTGAAACTTTTGACAACACTGCACGACCAAACAAACTATGCCGTTCACTACAGGAACCTGAAGCAGGCGCTGGAATACGAGCTGAAGCTCAAGAAGATACACAGGGTGCTCTAGTTCGACCAGTCCGCATGGATGCAGTCCTTCATTGAATTTGAAAAATATTTTTTAAATTGACCAACAATGCAAGTTTCGGAAAATTGCTCGAGAATACGAGAAAACGACAAAAGTGGAGCTGGTGTGTAACGAGAAGAGAATAAAAAAACTCGTGGCAAAACCTACATTCCCTGACAGAACCATGTACAGTGAAAATTTGTCACTAGTACACCTGCAGCACGACACACTTCTCTTGGATAGGCCTCTATTTGCAGGGTTCACGGTACTTGACATGTCCAAGACTTTGATGTACAGGTTCCACTACGATATAATGTAAACACGGTACAGTCACGACTTTGAGTTCTTGTACATGGACACCGACAGCTTCGTTTACGAAGTACGAACAGATTATTTCTACCAGGACTTGTACAGAGAGACTAAATTTTTAGAAAAGTTTGACACCAGTGGCTACCCCATCGACTATCCTTGCTACTCAACAACAAACAAAAAAGTCGTAGGAAAATTCAAGGACGAGGCAGGAGTGGACATTATGACCAACTTCGTGGGCCTCCGTGCAAAACTATATGCTCACAAGTGCAGTAGTAAGGTAACAAAGAAAGCAAAAGACATACAGAATAGTGTTGTAAAAAATACAATAAAATTTGAAATTTTTTTATAAATATGCTACAGCAACACTGCACGTTCGGAGTGAACACTTATGACATTCGGTCACACAAGCATACACCCGCGCGTATGTATGAACAAATTGGTATTAACATCATCAAGTGACAAGCGCCACATACTGGAAGATGGGGCACACATGGTACCACATGTATATGTTGAAATATAATAATTTATTCTCCACAACATTTTTACACTAGCAGCATGCCGGAGAACATGCAAGAGGTGTTGTTTTCTTGCCAGGTTGTGCTGTATTTTTCTCTTTTATCACGATATGTCTGTCGTGTTGCAACTATTTATTTCGGCGTTGCCTCAAGACTATTCGGCATTGATATCACTATTCTATTTCCGACACGCTAGATAATGTGTGTTGAAATGGGCATCGCATGTACAAATTACTTTAACACCTTGTCATATGGTTACCTTGAAGAAGGGTGACATACACCGCGAAGATTAACTAAAATAAAACAAAATGCGTTGTAACCCCGCCAGAGCTCTGTGACATGTATGAACACAGGGTTCTGATGGCCCCAAGCCCGTAAGGGGGAGGTCACTTCATTCTCAAATAAGGTGAAAATATCGGAGAAGCCTGAGAAAACCTGCTCAAGAAACTGGTATAGCTGCGAGTCTCCTGGGAATCATACCTGGGGCTAACGAAAATCATAATTCATGAGTTAATAATGGTGAAGGATAGACATATTTCTATTGGCTAGTGGAAATGGTGGTGGGGGAAATCACACATAAAGTAGAAGGGGAAAAATCATTTTATAATTTCTAAGATAGAGGAAGCGAGGGGGGTAGTTTGAGAGGATAATAACAAGATTGTCAGTAAGAGGGGAAAGTAGGGAAATGAGGGGGAATTAAAGGAAATGACAGGGAAAGGAGGGGATACATTTTTATATACATGTAAAATGTGGTGGGGGGAGAAAGTGTGTCGTTGGAGCTAGTCCGGGTAAAACATATCGGTGAATATTTAAATAATTTTTTATATAAATGTAAAGTTTTTGATTAAATTTTTTTATTAAATATGTGTGGGGATAGAATGGAATGCGAAATAAAAATTTTTCGGAAGACTCGGAAGAAACCCCAATATGGTGGCCGGAAACAAGGCGTAGGTAGTATTTTGTTAGGAAGTTTTGAAAATTTCGAAATTTTTGAAAATTTTGGTAATTTGACACTTGGTGACGAGTTAAAGGTTAAAGGTAAAGGACATCCAACATGGCAGCCGGGGCCGTGACGTCACAACATGGCGTGGGGGCTCCTCACTCGGGTGAGTTCCTAACACTGGCTCCATGTCCCAGAAGTTACTATTATATACTACTATCGTAAACCTATTTAACATAGTTATTGAGCTTGACCACGGTGTCATTAGCTTCTTTGTTAATTATACAGATGTGCAGGTAACCCAGTTACCTAGTTGTCCTGTGGGTAAATTGTCGCATGTAACCTACCCTAAAGTCCTTAGACTAGCTGAGGAGAACAGCAGACTTTATTTTCAATTAAACTGTACCCAGTAATTCTAACTAATTTTCACTTCAATATTTTGACTATGTATACATGCAAATTTTTGAGACCTAACAGGTGTCAGATTGCCAGGGAATAGCTTTATTTTATTTTGGTTGTCTTTATTATTTTTTGAAACTGCAAACAAGATTTCAAGTTACGAAGCATTTTTCTTAAGCATCTCTTCCCTTTAATATCCATTTATAGAGTTATTACTTCTGCTACGCAGTGTCTTGTTGTATTTGTTTTGTAGTCCATGGAACGCCTTATTCATGCGTGGTAATACGAGGTAGAGCAAGCAAGCCCTATGACTCATGATGATATTAAAATTCAATATTCTCTTAAAACATCCACAGAACACTCTTCCAGTATTAAGCACGGTCTATCACACACAGAGCCAGGCTGTTTATAGATCTGTCAACGTCTATACAAAACCAAACCATACTCAAACCGTTTACCATATATATATTGTAAGGAAACTGAAACCAGAAGTTTAAAAATCTGATTCGGCAATATAACAAATAAACTGATATTTATCTTACAATAAGCACCGACCGGCGTGCGAATAATACACGTTGTGTATACCTCCGCCATGCTTACAAACAAACAACTAAGTTTACGTGTCGAAGAACTGATGAATTGTTACCGACATAAATGTATATTTGTTGCACTGAAAGAAATGTATGTTCCAGGTACTATTGTGAAGATAGGGACAAAAGTTCAGTTTGATTGTCGCTGCAATCTGACATTTCCCACAACAAGCTTTTATTTAGGAGAAAAGCAGTTCTTTCTTCCACAGAAAGAGTATTATTTCTACAGAACATATTGTTAAAGGATCAGTTTACAATGTCAACAGCCAAGTTGGACTTTTGTGCTTATTTTAACAAAATTATATTCCTTACAACAATACCGAATTTCAGTGCGGAAGCAAAATGACATGTATATGCGATACTTAATTGCAGTATTTATATAAAATACACAAGCCTTTCTTTGATAACAAGTATTTTGGAAAATATTACTATTATTTTGATTCTGTAAATGCCAACTTCTCTATAATATATTAGAAATACATAAATGATGGCTGTTAAAAGGTTGTAAGATGACTTAAAGAAACTTATGTAAAGAAACTAGAACTGTTTCTGTACTATGTGTGCTCTATTGTTACAGCTCCAATGCGTGTTTTCAATTTCTCCGGCTCCTGGATAAACAACAGCACCATCACTGCTAAGTGGTACTACATGCCAGTGGATGGAGGAGAGTGTGCGAGGAAGTTTCAGATCTCTATCTGTGCTCAAATAAATAGAAGCTGCGAAACCGTGATTGTAAATAGCGGTACTGAAAACCACTATAAAATCGATTTAAACACTACATCTGAGTGTACGTGGTACTCTCTTCGAATTGTGGCTCTGGACAGAAAAAATCAAAGATCTGAAGAGATATTGTCTGGAGTAGCTGCTGTTACAATAGAAGGTAAGTCAAGATACATTATTGGGTGTACAAAACTGCTCCTAATAACAAACAGCAAACAGCACGACGTCAATGTATTTTCTTTATTGCATTTTGTTTCTTCTCTGTGCATTGTATATGCGATAGATTTGCACATTTAGTTCCCTGCAAGTGCATATCATCACTCGAGTATAGTATGTGCTCTTGTGTCTCTTGAGCAGAATAATGTAGCTTATATTGTTGATCATATTTTATGACACATTTATGCAGTGTGATTAAAATTAATGTCGGCAAACTCTACAGGCTAGTTAGAGCTACCCAACGACACGACGTAGGATAGGCAGTAATGCTGAAGAAATAAATATTGAATAACTGCAATAATCATAGACTTTATAAACTTGTATACAGCATTAAAGCTATTTATTGTAATTCATAGAACTACACTGATATTATGTCGACTAAACAGTGACAAGCTTAGCTATATCGAAACAAATTTTGTTGTAGTTATTGGTGCTCTGAGATCGTTTCTCTTAATTTATACAAGCTTCAAATATTTCATGAAAGTAATTTAGTTTCCAGTTTTGGATATCCCTACGAAGCTGTATATGTAACGTATTTATCTAAATATTGTTAACATACGTACGTTACAATGAACGGAAATATTAAAAAATATACGCGGAACTTTGTTTGGAACGACTATTTACGCGTCCAAACAATTATGCTATTTCAGGAACATTACAAAGATTTGAAGGAAATGGGTAAAGTCACAGAGCATTGTACTTTGAATCCAATTTTTCTCTTCTAGCATATAATAGTACAATATGTTACCAGCTTAACTAATAAGCCTACTTTCCTTAGAGCAGGTGCAAATTTACCCTAAAAGTTAAAACGTATATGTTCACCTAGGCATAATAAAAAATATTAACTACTTCACATGATAAACGAAATATACAAAATCTAGCGAGTTTACTAAGAAATATATGCGTAGCCAGTTTGATTAAAACGGGGAAAAATTTCTTCCGAGATGTCTTTCTATCGTAAAGATAAAAAATTGCTACAGTTTTCAAAATATTACCAAAGGATGTACGAAATGCACAAAACTCCAATCACCTAACTATGTAGAAAGTTTGTACAGAAATTAACGAACTGCGTCAAAATATTTCGTCAAATGTGTCATGTTGTAAAAAAATGAAATGGTCGCCATTTTGAAATCATGAACACATGATAAAAGCAATATACAAACGTCAAGACAACTTTGTATGTAGTACTTGTATTTGTACCAACTGCGATAAAATTTACAAAATAAATCCAGAAATGTATATCGTATTATGCTAAAAATATAAAATTGACTACAATTGTCAAAATATGAACATTAATGAAAAGAAATTCACAAAATCAAATCAACTTTGTATGTGTACTAAATTTGATGAAATTCTGAAAATTGTTTCCTAAGGTGTGTGGAAATAAATATGAAAAAAATTTGATAAAAATATAAAAATTGTCACCATATTGAAACCATGAAAACAGAATGAACGAAATACATAAAAGTTAAGTTAATTTTGTATTGAGTACATGTGAAGCAGGTTCGATAGAATTGTGAACTTTTTTTTCTAAGATAGGCCTATGCATTTCTTTGCAAAATATAAAAATTGCCGCCATTTTTAACATAGTAAGTGTGGTAAAATTATGAAAAGTTTTACCTAAGCTATGCAATACTATGCTGAAAAAATATAAATGGTCGTTATTTTGAAAATATGTAAACAGGATAAACGAAATACAAAAAAGTCAAGTCTGGTTTTTATGTAGTACATGTGTACCAACTTCGACAAAAATTTCTGCAGATACGTCATATTATGCAAAAAATATAAAAATGACTGCAATTAAGAAAATTTGAACATAAATTAAGAGAAATACACAAAAGTTAAATCAACTTTGTATGTAGTATGTGTGTACTATGTTTGATGAAATTTTTAAAAATAGTTTCCATATGAGATAATGCTAATAATAATATCCGTCATTTAACAAATATTACCACAGGATTAACGAAATACACAAAAGTATAATTAACTTCATGTGTAGTATATGTGTACAACATTTGGTACAATTCTGGAAATATATCCAAATGTATGTGATAATACGCTAAAAATATAATAATGGCCACGATTTTGAAACTATGAATACAGGATGAGCGAAATTCAGATCTGTATGTATTATATGATTAAATGTTTTGATGAAATTCTGATTTCCTAAGATATGTAATAAATACTATGCTAAAATTATAAAAATGGCCACTATTTCGTAAATATGTTTATAGGATGAACAAAATACACAGCTTTGTGTGTACCACATTTGCCGAAATTCTCAGAAATGTTTTCTCAGTTATGAAATACTATACTAAAATATAAAAATGGCTGCCACTTTGAACATACAGATTTTGGTCAAATTATGAAAAATATTACGTAAGCTACGCAATACTACGCTGAAAATATAAAAATACCCGTTATTTTTAAAATATGTGCACAGAATCACCGAAATATCCAAAAGTCAAGTCGGGTTTGTATGCAGTACATGTGTTCCAATATTGGAGAAATGGCCATTTTAAATTTACGAACACAGGCAAAACGAAATAAACAACAGTGAAGTCAACTTTGTATGTTGTATATGTGTAAAAATTTTTTGCAAATTTCGAAAAATAATTCTTAAGTTAATGTGATACAATAGTAAAAATATAAAAATAGTTGCAATTTTGCAAATATGCACAAAGGACGAAATTAAATACAAAATATTCAACTCAGCTTTGTACGTAGTAGAACCTCTCAACAAACGCGTCTCTGCTGGCGACTCGCACCTCCGCGCGCCTAACCTCGCCAGCCAATCGGTGTGCTCGCATTCTCGCACTGGCCACGCCCCCTAGCTTTGCCTTTCAGGCTCCTGACGGCACCGGCATTTATTTTTTTTTCTTTTCATTTGTATAAATATTACATAATTATTTACATTACACAGTCAACGTATACTTATCACAAAATTTAAATTAAAACCCTTTACATTACTTAATAAATATTTTACATTGTTAGGCCAGTTCGGCCCCTGATTGGCCGTTTCTTTCTCCTTGGTGTGGCCTTGCTTGTTTTGTGTCTCTAAAGGCAGGGGGAAAGGGGGTGGGGTTGAGCAGAGAGTCAGTTATGCCATGTGGGGTCCAGGGCTAGCCTCCTTCTCACACCAGACAATAAGTTCTGATTGGGCATTTTTCACAGCTCTGAGAGTCAGTCTTGTCCCCTCCCCCCGCCCTTATGTCACGAGCTGATCGATGGCTCTCGACAACCCCTTTCTGGCGTCACCAAGACGTCTCTTCTCTCAACCAGAGAGAGAGAGCCTCTGTCCTTCAGAAACACAGGGTTAATTAAATATCTACCCCTAACTACATACGTAATTTATATATAACTTATTAAGACGGGCTAATTCCTAAATGCCCGTAACAACCTTATGAACCAGTGTACCGAATTTAATCAAACTTTGTACACATATAAAATGTTGTACCCTAACTTGACTTTTATATATTTAATTTACGCCATATCCATATTATCAAAATGGCGGCCATTTTAACCGTTTTGCTCAAACTAGATATCTAAGGAACAGTAATTTAGAATTTCATCAAACTTGGTACATAAAAACGTTGACTTCACTTTCGTGTATTTCGTTCATCCTGAATGCATATTTTCAAAATGGCGGCCACTTATATATTTTTATCATAGTATCACATATCTAAAGATATATTTATCAGAATGTCACCAAACTTGGTATACATATACTACATACAAATCTGAGTTAAGTATTGTTAATTTCGTTCATCCTCTGAGCATATTATGATAGTGGCGGCCATTATTATATTTTAGCATAGTATTACCTATCTTAGGATATAGTCTATTTATCAAAACGTCAGTAAACTTGGTTTTCGTAAACCACATACAATGTTGACTTCAATATTGTCTATTTAGTCCAGGTGTGTTAATGTTTTATAAATGGCAACCATTTTGATATTTTAGCATAGTATCATGCATCAGAACATATACTATACACAAAGTTTACTTGGATATTGTGTATTTCGTTGATCCTGAGTTCATATTTTCAAAATAGCGGTAATTTTTAAATTTTTAGCATACTATTACATATCTTAGGATATATTTTTCAGAACTTCACCTAAATCGGTACACATATATAACATACACACTTGACTTGAATATAGCGTATTTCGTTCATTTTGTGTGCATTATTTCAAAATTGAGGTTATTCATTTCTTTTTAGCATAGTATCACATATCTTAGAATCTATTTATCAGAACACCACCAACCTTGGTACACATATGCTACATACAAAACTGACTTTAGTGTTTTCTATTTTGTTAATGCTGTGTTCATATTTTCAAAATGGCGGCCATTTTTAAATTTTGGCATTTTATCTCATATTTTTGGAAATATTTTTTAGAATTTCACCAAAATTTCTCATATACTACATACAAAGCTGACATTACTGTTGTGTCTTTCGTTTTGTCTGTGTTCATATTTTGAAATGGCGCCCATTTTTTATTTCTATCATACTATTATATAGACTATCTTAGGGTATTTGTTTTACGAAATTTACCAAAATTAGTACACTTATTCTACGTACAAATCTGACACCACTTTCGTTTTTTTTTTCAATCGTCATGTGTCATATTTTAAAAAAATGGTAATTTTTAGTTTTTTTTTCTAGCAAAGTATTACATATCTTGGGAAATATTTTAAAGAATCTCCTCAAACACAATGCACATGTACTACGTACAAATATTTCTTGAACTTTGTGAATTCCGTTTATCCTGCATGCATATTTTCAAAACGATGGCCATCTTTACTGTACACGTTAAGTATAGAAATACATATTTTGGATACCTATTTTTCATTTTTTCATTAATCTTGGTACACATACACTGCATATGAATCGGACTTGACTTTTGTATAATATGTTGTTCTTCATTTTGAAATATTTTTAAGTGCCTTCTATTTTTTATCTTTATGACAGAAAGACGTCTCAGAAAAAAAATTTCTTAGTTTATTAAACTGATTACTCGCATATTATATTGCAAGCTTACTAATTTTTAGCATATATTGTGTATCAGATATCTAAATCAAAATTATAATTTAAAATTCCTAGACTACGTAAAAGATTTTAACTTTCAGGGTTATTTTGTGCCGATTTTGAGGATGCTAATTTTATCAGTTATGCGGGTAGCTCTTGTTTATTTTTTCGCTAACACTGTTCATGTATTTCGAGTTTATCTTATCAGTCTTATCATCCACACTCTGTACCGATCCCTTTTGTTTGACTATTTGTTCGCTACCTTTGCTTTACAATAAAAATATTGAAATCAGATATCCATAGAACCCTTTGTACTGATGTGAACGTTCACTTTATGTATATGTTACACAGTAAGTGAAACCTGTTAATGTATTCAAAATAATTTGTTGTTCGCTGGTGGTCACATTAGAAAATTTCTCCGTATGTAATGTATCGGAATACACTTATTAAAGTGCATAAATTATTAACTAGGTTTTACATGTAACTGATCTAAAATTTAAATATTTAACTCTGAGTATCTAATATTTGACAATATATTTTTTGTAATTTCTGTTTAAGTATCTCTTATAACTTCAGATAAGTGATTATCGTACAAAATTTACACGAAAGGAAATGTATTTTCAGGCGATAGCTTACTGGGAAGAGTGGAGATAAATGTGGCAACTTCTACATCCTTAACAGCAAATTGGTCTGCCCCAATCACAAATGACCAGTGCCTTGCATACTACTCTCTGTGCTGGGTTAGATACAATGTCTCCGAAGAAGAGAAATGTCAAGAGCTTAGTAAAAGTATAAACAGATACGAAATAACTGACCTTGTACCCAGCTCCGAATACAAAGTATCAGTCACTGCGCATCTATACCATACAACGTTTACTAGACATTCTACGTTCGCCATGACTGGAGGTAACTTTTGTTATAGTAATGCATTAAAAATGTCGATAAGAACAGTACAAATAAATTTAAAATTCTTAATAAATTACTCCCGTCATAACACGGGAAAACGTCTCGTATCAACTACATTCCACAGCTTCTTGCCTGGAGTGTATTTGGCTTATGATGCAAACAGTTACCGTAAATTAAAAGGAGTCTTCGCCGGTGTCGAGTTTCCACCTTTGACGCGTGAGAACAGTGGATGATAAGAGCCAGTGTCCCACGCTTGACGAGAAGCACATCGCCTCTATTGGCAAGCGCGCCAAACTGGCGTGCATGGTTTTCCTTGTAGTCTTATTTCTACGGGACTTTAAGAGGTGACATTTTAATTTTGAAACGTATGAAGTAAAGATCAACGCTAGACTCTCGCTTTGCACTTTTCGAATTCAGGTAATATTTTCGGAGTTACAGCAGTCAGAATAACACGTTTTTAGCAACTTTGAAAGGCCGGAAAGTTATGTTTCTTGAAAGCGTGCTGAATTTTTGATAACAAAGAAGCATAGTTTCAAGTGTGTGTTCTTTTCATAGTTTTACATTATATGAACAAGTTAATTGGTTTCGCTTAAAAATTAATACGCGTGACTCGCTGCAACGCCGCCCACGCGCCAGTCGAGGACTCCTCTTAAGTGTACGTCCAGTGATTGTCATGTAAATAATTTAACGTAACGTAAGCCAGGGTTACTTTTGCTTTTACAAAGTGACGTTTGCCAGCTCAAAATATTGGTTTATTGTTGTTAGTGTAAGTGTTTTACAATGTTTAATAGGTGGATGAATATATTGTTTTTAAACTCTCTTTCAGTTATTCTTCCCATCAAATGATCTAAAATCTAATCACTGAATCTGTTAGTTATACTGCATTGTCAAAGTCATCCTAGTTTAAGGATTTTTTTTTTGAAAAATTTGACAGAAATACGCACGTAAGGAGCAAAATCTTTGCTTAGTGAAATCATATGATATATGACAATGAATTTATGATTTTTAAAGTGCATTTATTTTTAATAGTGGTTGTCTGTATATTTTAATTTTATAATAGCGTAGGTTATGGGGCGATTATGGGGTAAATTTAGAAGCAAATTTCATAAGGTTTTCTTTGTGTTACAGGTACCTAAATTCCACTTAAGAAGCGCGTGTAAAAAGAAGAAACTGTGTTTTTGTGCACAAAAATATCTCACACAAAATTAATGTAACAATAAAAAACAATTTACAACAATTTAGATTCTCCAAAATTGTATTTGACCACATAAAAGAAATAGAAACTTATTGATTAGTTAGCAGTTATGTCATAGCGTTATGGTTAAAGGTTATAGTTGTGCGCAATGCCATTAATACGGGTGTAACAACTGGGATTAGGAAAATATTGTCATCCAAATCGTCTGCAAAATCTTCCTCCTAAGTATGATATAAATTACTGATATTAGAAGATAGGGTTGGATATCATCTAGCACATAACAGCGCAAATAAATATTTCATAAATGCCACAGAATAACAACCAATGGTAAATGATATGATGAATTAAATGGATATAGAAACATTATTGTTTAAGTACTACTTATGCATTAAAGACACACCTTGCTCAATGTTATTATTAAGAGGCGCATGTGAACATAAAATTAATAAAGTGTCTTCAGCACATTTATTATAAACATGGAGCAGTCTTGCACGGTATATTACGATTACATTAAAGTTAAAAACTAAATTTAAACACCTTTATCAATCGCCTTAAATTCGCGCGGCAAATTATTCAACAGGGGAGGTTCACAACACTTTGATTTTAGAATGAAAGGAAGAATTAACTACAAATATAATCGAGTACAGAGACGTCGCAAGACTCTCAACATGAATTAAAAAATTTAGCAACACTCTTACGAACAATTATTGAGTTAGAATATTCACGAATTACACAACAGAAAATGTACATCGAGCAAAGCAATATGACTTCAAGTGAACAGTGTCATGTTATCTTTTTCTTACCCCTAGAAAATACGACATTGTTAAATAGATAATTAATGCATAGTTTGAAAATTAATGGTAATTATATATTGACTACTATAAAGAAACGATACTTTCCAAATAATAAAGCATAACTGTTATTTAAAAGATTATGCGAGTAATCATAATAAATTTTATTAATGGTCTTTAAGCCTGTTGAGATAATGTTAAAAAATGCATATTTTATCGTCAACAATTTGTAATTGACTGGACAAGGATTCCACAGAACGTATTTACATCTTCATCCATGCTTTACTTTTAAGCTAGAGCTTTGTTTACATCAGACTTACTGTAAACATAATTTTACCGCATTTTGCATCAACAACGTTGTAAAGTATGTTTTAGATCCTTAGCCTTACAGTTATACAAACATATAAACACTGTTGATACAGACGTATTTTACAGCTCTAAAGTGAAGTAAACAAATTATTTTCTCAGAGTTTAAGGCAATAGGTTGGTGCCCTATGCAGGCTGGGGTCTGGAGCATTCTGCCCTTTCGACCCTCCCTCCTCTTGCTGCGGCCTTGTGAAATTTTTTATTTACTTAGTTGTTTAAAATGCCCTCGAACAACACAAGGCCTTGATAGAGGACTTACATGAGGGAAAGGATGAAGGGATCCGCTGGGGCCAGATGAAGGAACCATCCCAGCTTTTTCCTGGAGTAATTTCGGAAAACCGAAATCAAGATGGCCGGAGCCGGTGATCGAACCCATATTCTTCCGAATGCGACACGTTTATCCAATGCTCTACCACGCTCGGTTGTATATAAAGTTGTGTTACTATGCACATTTATCAACACATTTTGTTACATTAAGTTTTTACGGTGACTACAAAGAAATGTATTAAAGTAAATGTCATTCTTTATGGTAATTTGGGGGATGGGTACCGGTAAAGTCTCGGGATATATTGACTTGAATTTAAAACAACTGTACTGCGGATATTGTAAAAATTATAGTAAAACACTTTTCTCTGAAAAATAAAAACATTTTTCTCTGAAAAATAAAACATTTTTCTCTGAAAAATAAAACATTTTTCTCTGAAAAATAAAACATTTTTCTCTGAAAAATAAAACATTTTTCTCTGAAAAATAAAACATTTTTCTCGGAAAAATAAAACAAGAGTAATTAAAAATCGTTTCACTGTAGGCAACTACTTGTTGGTCGGATAAGCACGTGTTCTGTAGACGTTTGAGCGGACTTGTTAATCTCATGAATGCAGTAGCATATTGCTATTTCATTATCAGGCAATTCATCTTAAACCAGGGGCGTAAGCTGGAGCTGCATTCGTATACGAGTAGCTCGAATACGGATTTGTAAGTATAGAACGATTTCCAGAAACGGTAAGCTGGAACCATTCGAGAGTCCTCGTATACGTACAGACTGTACGAGTTGGCACTATATCGGGTACGCACCATTCGAAATGACAACTCTTTTACGTTGAGTGTGATAAACAGGCAAAATGGACGGCGTGGCAAACGCCATCTTCTTGAAATTAAGGGAGTATGACGGTACACGTGGAATGTAAGATTTATACCTTCTCGTGAAACACAATAAAACAAAGTACACAATTACTGAGGCTGAATCTGTTACATAATTATGACTGAAAGGAAAATTTAGCAGTATATTTAAATACATCAATAACTTACTGAAAGCGTATGTGAAGAGGTAAGCGAGATGTAAGGGCTTCAGTGGTACTGCTGAACATCTCAAATGCCTTGAGTTCTAAACTTGGTCAAGGTAGGGCAAATTTTTCATACATTTAGTTGCATTCTTTGTGTCTTCTAGATACTGTAAGTATAACTGAAGTGAAAATTTATTTTTGTCTTTTTGATATTGAGAGTATAATTAACATGAACATTTATAGGAATTATAAGCATGTGAGACTGTTAACCATTTAACTTTAGCTGTAAGTGTTATGGTGATTGAATGCGATCAACAGGGCTTCCGTCACCTTCTCAAAAGTTCTTGCGCACATCAGTGTACACCTAGCTCTTGCCTTTTCGTTGTTACATGTCACCACATGCTCTTTCTATAGTTTTTAATTTTGAGCTGCATCTTCTAGTCACAGACACTTGCAAATCTCATTACAACATCCTCGGAGCAGGGTAATTTTGTTACTTGCCGCATGCGGAAGACTACACAGTGCCCATATGTAGTGCAGTCAATGATTAGACAATATGGTTAGTAGCTTAGTTTTTCGCTTGTATGAAGGATGTGATAAGTACCATCGTATATTTCTCTGAAGTTTCGCAATAGACCACGTGACCAGTAGCATTTCGATACCCTACTTATGCCTATGGTGTCACAATGACGTAATTATTTGCTAGATGAAACTATTCCAGGTTGACAGTTGCCGGCAAACTGAATGACGTATGAGCAAGAAAACACTCTTTATATTGTTGATAGTAGACTGTCTTGTCGCCATCTTAATAGCACATGCTATGTGTAAATAACACAGTTTGTGCCAAGTCTATAGCTAGGACTTAGTTCCAAGGCCAAGGCCCAGAGTTAATATAACGTCTACTATTGGAAAAGAAATAACGATTGGCAAATATTCTCTATCAAGGTTTTGTTTTGTCACACTTTAAATGTTGTAATTTAGCGCAGAATACTGCACACATGTTTCAATTCAACTACTGGAAAATTTTAAATAATACACATATGGTGGCGACTGCGACGCGGAATATTTGGAGAAAATATAGAAGTCGATTAGCTTTTCAAATAATATTTCAGTTAGGTTCGTTTGTAGCACTTACTGCACAGACCTTCTTTCATACAATACTTTGACTTCAATACCCTTTTTCCTATTAACTTCATACATAAACATAAACATTTTACCAACACGTGTTGCATTTAACAAAAAATAGTAGTTTGTGGTACCAGCGAGACGGCAGAAAATTAGCAGTGGTTAGGACGCTAACCTCCCCTTCAAGTCGATCAAGGTTCTGCGTGTTCGGTCTCCAGATTTTTGTATGTGGGAATCGTGTTGGACAAAACAGTTCACACGATATAACCTACGAGGCTTCTGAAATATACATCTCATGACAAATAATTTAATTCAGTGTTTTTGTGTGTATTATATAACCTTCCAGATGTTTACTGTGGTGTTGGATTAGACCCTACTTCCATACGTCCTACGTCTCGGATTTCTCTGAATATATTCAGTCGATTATATTAAGTTTCATTTTTAAAAATCCGAGATGTATTTTCCTCAAGCCGCAGTCTACGAGACACACATCCAGGCCCTCTCTATAAATAAAACCATACAGAATTGTTTTATTTGCAGATTTCTTAATGATATGTGTAAGTTATTTAATTAACCGCTTTGCGAACTTTTTATGATTCAATTGCCTGCTATGAGGATTCGTAGAGCAGACATAGTTACTACTTGTAGGCAATTGATGGCAAGCTGCTTTTCGTTGCGGATTTAAATGATGGTTTTGCCCACATTCCCACAGCCTGAAGCCTGTGTCCAAATGATTCAGTTGCTCGCTTCGAGGTTTCGTGCGTGCATTTATTTAGGTTTTTTTTAATCATATAGTAATGATTCAATTGCCCATTTTGAGGTTTCGTACATGCATTTATCTGAGGATTTCAGAATCCTTAAAAATTATTCAGTTGTCCGTTTTAAGGTTTCGTAGAATAGAAATAGTTAATAGTATTAAATATTTTATATGTATAAAATCAATAAGACACAGGTATGCTAAAAATTCAAAGAAAATTAAATTAAATGTGAACATTTATCTGCTACCAAAGTTATGTTTATATATACACTATTTAAACTTGACATATTGTCAATGCACTCGTAACACAGTCGGCTGGGGTGCATGTCTGGTAACAAAAAGGTTGCAAGTTCGAAAATAAAATCTAGCAAACTAAAAACTTTTAACTTACTAAAAAAATAAAATCATAAGGACCATTCTCTCATATACAAACGCAAGCAACTTCACCATTAACAGCAACAGCGACACTAGAGCACTCTAGCAGACAACGATGTAAATATTGGAACAAACATGGTGATATGCATCCAGGAGCAAACATGGCGGATGCCGACTGCAATGCCACCTAGCAGCCAATGATAGAAACAAAGTGCGACACCAATGCTGCCTACCAGGCAATGATGGAAAAAAGTGCGACACCAGCACTGCTTAGTGGCAACCTGTGTAAACAGACATGACCTCCCCAGCAGACGAAGACTAAGGGAAATTTATAAGGAAAAAATCCCTCCTGGGAGAAAAATTCCCGCTCAGCATGTGACTGCTGAAAAAATGATGGAAAGCACCACAAGTTATATGACATGATGTGACATGAACATGACATATGTCACATGGCATAATATATAATACATGGCATAACATATGAGACATTACATGTGACATAATATTATGTGATATAATGTATGACGAATTGATCCAATATGGTGGCAGATAGATCCAAGATGCCAAACAGATCCAACATGGGGTGTATTGATCCACGACGGCGAACATCATTTTGAATTGATCCAATATGGCGTACTGATCCAATATGGCGACATCTGCTTCACTGCTCCATATCCTGCAGCCTGTGTCCCAGCTTCCCCCTTTTCCTACTACTTACCATGAAGTAGGAGCACACTTACATGCGCTATTAGATGTTCAGTCTCTGCACAGGTTTGACTAGGAATTGAACGACTTTACACAACACACAACTGCTCGACTGGCCAGAACACACTGCTGCACTGAGAAAAACAATTGTGAAATACAAGAAAATTTGTTTCAAACAACGAAATGGTATATTTAAATACGTGCAAACAAATGTATATTTCGTTTCAACTAAATTATTCGTTTGAAGTATTTTTGTTATTTTAACCAACTACCATTGTTGGTGACACAATACAGATGTTGTTCAATCAAACATACTTCATTTGTTGGAGCAACTATTAAAGTACACCACATATAAATTATTATTCTTACTCTGATCACGAAAATAAGGCGTTTATACAAATAATACTTACGTGCAAATATCAAAACGAGAGAAAGTACAGGTACGTATGTATTTGAACCCACAATCTTCTGCTTGTCCACCACGCACGTTCCCACTAGACCATCACGACTTACAAATAATTGAATGAATTTTTACCCTCGTACACTTGTGACATATAATTCCGAGAAACTCATGATTCTGCTAATCTGGCTGACTCTCGTTGTGTTCTTCTCCATAGCCTTTACAACATTGAACACAGAAAATGCGACAAAATACGGGTAGCATGAAATGGAAACTAGAATTAAAAGTCGTGTGTACTCTGCAAAATATTTTTGATATTTGTAGTTCTCTTCAGTCATTTCACCTAACGTATCTGTATGGTAGAACGCAAAAATTAATACTTTACAAATTTATTACACACCTGTAATTAAGAAAAAGAGACAAGTTTTCTAAACCATCGTACGTGCATACCAAATAACTGTCATTGCCAGAACGACTTCGTGAATGGACATATTTCGTCGATTTCAACCAAATGTTTTTTTTTTATATCCGTCATTGTTAAATTTACCAAAGCTGTATAGTAAGCCATAAATACGGTTGACTCAAGTAAATATGATGGTAAGAGCAAATAAATAAAATATTATAAGAAAACTAGAGTTCGCATTTTTAACAGGAACAAATATTTTGGGTAAAATCAAACGCACGCATAGTTACATGTTTTATTTAACGAAATATTTAGTATAACTAGCCAAATAATTGTTTTGGTTTAAATAAATTATATCAACAAATTTGTACAGTTGAAACAAATAAATTCCAATAGTAACTTCAACGTTACGATTGTTTGTTTAACACTAATTTAGTTGTAACAAAAATTATATCAACTTTATTTATTTGTTTGTCGGAACATTCCATTTTCTCAGTGTGTGCATGCACCAAGGAGAGAGGATAAAAGGAGAAGTGGAACAAGAGAACGAACTAGGAACAACATGGAGAAAATGTATTCGAACCATACACTAAACCATAATTAAGCGAAGACGTGGAAGTTTATAATCACACCACTTATGCCACCGTCGCCGAATGCTCACAAGGAACTCCGGTGCACTTTCATAAACCTATTATGGTCTCGCAAATAATGCGTTTGTTGATAAGGTCATCATCTTAACACTATACTTTATTATCTTTAATGACATATTTTTTAAGAATCTATAAATCTCCATCCCAGTTGTCCAACAAAGATCTATCATATACACTACTAATATTAGACTTATAGGTAATTCACTGTAAAGCTTGCTTGCTTTAAAGATTTGATAAGTGGTGGAAACACAGAAATTATATTTCTGAAAGAAAAATTAGGACCTTAAAAATACTTAGTTGTTTATCTCAAAATCATAACATGTAAGCTGGTATATCTGAATCAATAATATTATGTAATTTTGTTAAGGCGAAGCAAACAATGGTGATTTCTCAGTGATAGTAGTTGGTTTTACTAACTAGTAAAGACTTAAAGTAGTTTTGAAATGTTTATTTTGGCTCAGCATTTTATTTGAAATTGATTATACATCCACACACTAGTAAATATTTTACAACCCTTAACCTGACCAATTCATGTATGGCTTTGAGTAAATCATTACTGCATGTGTATACTCCTATGCAAAAAAAATAATTTTTCTTTGTAAGTATAATTTGTTCTTTTATTTCGACAATGCGTTAAATAAGAAAATAATAATCTAGAAAATCCAGTCACACCAATAAAAGACACATGACTTTTGTCACCGAACTGCAAAGTTTATAAACGTCACAAGATGCGTGTTCCCATAGTAACAGTTAACTGAGTCAGTAATTATTAATATTCTCGTAATATTATTTCCAATATAACAACTGTTGTTCTTGAAGTACACATAACGTTCGTAGATATTAGTAAACCGAATATGGTCAAAAATAATAATAACTGCATTGTGTAACATAATAACTCATATACATTATTTAAAATGCATAAATTATACTCAGGTAAGAACAACGGATAATTATTAGATATTCACAATAACATACAACTTTTTGTAACATGGTTTTGGCAGTTTTATTATTCCTAATTCTAATTTAACTTTTCTAAAAATTTTCGTTGCTGCACAAATAATTTAAAATTTACTGCCAGTTATTAATTTCATTCACGACCATTCTTGAGAAAAATTTTCTAAATTGTTACAGCAGCTTGCTGCAGAAAAGAGAAATGTTATGAAATCCACGATAATTTTCACATACAAATTAAAAGTAGTTACTAAATATTAACAAAGAAGTAAAGTGGTGATCGGACTGCGCAGTAGCAAAATACTGATGCAGACACGTTTTGTTATGCTTACGGTCACGTGATCTCTGACGTGTACAATATGAAATAAGTGTATGTGTAAGAACAGAAGATGTGCGTGCTTGTTTGTATTTTGTTGATCTATGCGAAACATCTTATTTGTAATTTATGTTTACTGTTATGTAGCGGTTAACTAACTTATCGGTATGTAGGCATGTTCTGAGTCTGATTTATAAATCATACAAACTGAGTAACTTTCCTTCAAGAATATGTGTTTAATGTTAGCAACTAAATTTCATTTATCTTCTGTTGTCGTTCGGGTACGGCAGCTATTTCGTGCACACAGCGGAAATTTTCATTGCAAAACCTAATATTTACACATTTTATATTTATTTTGGTTTCTCACACAGTACAATACGAATATCGCAATATCTAACCATTAAACATTAAACTGTTAAACAAAAAAAAAAAAATGCGAATAGTTAGTTTACCACCGGACCCATTGTTTGCCTACGATCACGTGGTATATATTTTTTACTAGCGCAGAAGCCTATTATTGATCTATCTTGCATTCATTCTACAATATTTACACGTTATTCAGTTCTGCATTATCAATTACTTTCAAACAACTTGATAGAAGGCATTTTTTTTTCTGCCAGGGGTTAGCCACATTTCACAGCGAAATATATCATTTTCAACTTGTTGACATATATCTTATAAATATATTCATAAGAATATTTAAACATGTTCCCTCCAACTATTCCAGGGAACTAGGCATACTTATAAAATGTTCTAATCCACCACTTTCCCCAACTTATGAAGTTTTTATTTTTATTTTATTTGTTTCTTATTTGTTGTGCCTTTTAACAGCACAGTGACTTAGTATATACATACATACCTTGGAGGAGGGAGGGAGGGGAATAGGGGCACGAGTCGGCCATGGCCTGTTTTAAGGAACCATCCCTGCATTCGCCTGACATGATTTCGGAAACCTTGGAACATAGATGTAATGAAGGCCAAGGCCAGGGATCGATTCAGGGCCCTCCCCAATGCGAGGCAAGTGTTTTACCTACTGCGCTCGATGCTGCTGTCGTAGAAGTTTAATGCACAGGCTTACAAACAGTAGGCGAGCCGACACAGTACATATATAACGCGACATAACAACGCCTGCGGAAGTGACGTAGTGCCCACATCTCTGGCGGTCAAGGAAGTGTTGTCCGGTGACGTAAGACAAGCCAAAGTTACAGGAAAAGATAGGGAACATCGTCAAGGAGGAAGATTGAGTTGGTCGCTGTATCTTGGCGCGAGTGTATGTCTCACAACGTCTACAGTGCTACGTGTACGAGCTGCCATACTGGATACGTACTACAGACATAAACACCAGGTAGGCGCTTCATAACTCTGAAGTATTGTGATGCAACACATTATTATCGTCACCCGTAGCCAAGGAGGTTGGATATTGTAAGATACATTTAATTCCGCAAACCAACAAAATATTTTCTTTATGTCATGTTACATTTCCTCGTTGGGGCGTTGTTTTACGAAAACATAATTTACTAAAAGCTCCGCTACAGTTGACTTAGCACAGAAAACAAGCACACGCCTAGACACAGAACACTCGCACAGCACAGAGCTGCAAACTACAATTGAAACAGCACACGTACAGAAACAGCGGACGTTGTTGTTAAAATGAAAACAAACTACAATGGTAAATAATACACGTGTGTGTTGGTATCACTGATTTTGAACGTTTTTATTGTTACCGCCTTTCGTAAATAATGGCTTTGTTGATTTTATAATACAAAATCGAGTGAACTTATTTTGTAAAAAAAATTGCAGCAACTGTTATAAACCTAGAAAACCATTTCATTTCGAACAAATAAATTTACTAAATTCGGCGCGAATTTTTACAAAGGTTAGTCAAATTAGTTTCCATTTTCACCCGTGTTTATTTACTTTTGAATCCGGTGGTGTCCATTTTCTCATCGGCTGCGCACGGCGCACGGCGCACACGCACAGAATTTTTAGGATTTAGCTCAACTTTCTGTGCGCCGATCCTGTGCTATTTTGCCGTGCGTGTGCTATTTGTGATTGTATCGTGTGCCACCCAGAATGCTGGGATTCAACTTTCTGTGCGTGTGCTGTTTTCTGTGCTAAATCAATTGTAGCGGAACCTTAAGGCATAGGTTTCGCCGGTGTAATATTTGTCCACAAATAAATTGAATTATTATGAGCTACAAGATGATAAAGGATTTTTAACAATATTGGGTTATGAGTCAGGAGCAGCGTACAGTGTTCATAGTTAAGGCTTGAAAAATCGAATTAAAAAAGTAAGTAAATGAAAAAATAATAAGTCAAAACCGTCATGCGCATTTTACGTTTTATACTAAATTTCGTACTTACCTTACAAATGTAACAGCAGTACAGAAATAAGTCTACGAATTATGTGATAGTACTCAGTCTGTATTTTCAACTTAATTATTTCATGTTACAGTCGATGACTATGACTTTTATATTCTAGTTGTTCTGCCACCAATGGTCAAGTAAACTATTTAAATATTTTGTCCTAAAAAAACTATACCCTTCGGAGAAATAAGTTTAGTTATTAAAAGCATTGTGTGTTCTACTTGACGGTGATTATGAAAGTATCAACATCGTTGTGCCATTCACGTCAACCTCAAGTGTAGGTTGCAGATTCCAGCAACCAACTTAACGACACAGTTTGCGGATTTTCGCGGACTTAGAGGTTAATGTGAAAGGTACAACAATGTTGATACCTTCATTAAAAGCGTTGTATTTTGGTGTTCCGTTTAATTGAATGGCATTTACCGGTTGGAGTTTTCAACATGTGTGCAATAATACATACGAAGGTGCTGGATCGGGAAAAGTACGTTTAATGTTTATGGTTAGAGGAAAATACGGAGAGAGGAAATTGCTGCAGCAAATACACGGGGGAAAACCCATCAACCTAGCTCATACTTCCTCGCAAGGAATTTGTTACATTGATACGTGTAGTAGATGGACATACGTCCAGCTTTGTTCTGTGAATTCGTACGTAATTACATCCGTGTGTGTGTCATTGTAGAAGCGAACTCAGATTACCTTACATATACGTTTTTTTTGTGATCCCTGTACGCGTACGTGTAATTAATTATAGAACTCTCCTAAGAGAGGAATATGGCGTTGGCGTAAAACAGAAAGCCAGACACATCACAGCTAATTTTTAACTATAAACTTAAAACAGGCAAAGACTTTAATTACAGTTATGGCTACGCTATATGCGGGTCACTTTAAAGCGAGCGCTGCCAAACAGTTATAATAATCAAGAACTATATTTATTGGAGCTATAAAAGTGAAATTTTGAGAGTTGTGAAATGTTGACACTAGTTTTAAGTTGCAAGAAAGTTTCCGTATTTAAAATAATGACGGTAGATACATAATGGCTTGTGGAAGTTGTAAGCAATGTTCAGTTTATTCTGATCATCCTGTAGCGTTCCTGTGACGTATTTAATTAATACATAATCAGTTGGCGTAGGAGTTATGTTCTCCACATAGGCGAATATTTCAAAAATGTATCATGCATAACTGGTATCTCCCACTTAATAAATATTTAGTTGCAAAAAACTCCTAGGCATATGAATTTGTGGCTACAACCTATAGTTTTATATTCATTGCGATAAAACAGACTTTATTTTATTTTGTGTGGTATAAAGTAAGTATGATTTACCAAATACTGAATTTATGAGTCAGAAAAAAGCCAATTAGTACGTAAAATTGTGAAGGCAATGGCAATATATATTTTAAGCATAGATACTAAATACATCTGCGCTTTAAAATATTTTTTTTTTGTTTACTACCGGTGACATTTTTATTATTATTTTCCGTAATTATTAACTTTTTCATTGGTTAATAAATGTAATTGAAGTTTCAATAAATGTTTGGCACTTTCTTTTGAACATGCAGAAAGTCTTATCACAGTTCTAGGAACTTTTTAAATTTAAATCTAATTTTTATAATATTGATCTATTTTAGTGTTTGATGAGCACAATATAGCTTCTCACGTTAATATGAAACCGAAATATAGCTGTGTAATCACTGCATGATGTTTTTACCCATGTCTCATAAGTTACGAGTTTGATATAGTAATTAAATTAAAAAAAGCAAATGCTTTATAAATTAGTGAAGAATAATTTGAAATATCTCTAACAAACATATTTCTGCACTTTACACGTAAATCACTTACATACTTCTCGTACTACGAGCCGTCTACCTAAACCATAGTGCTTGAAGCTTGTTTATTTACAAATGTATTACACGTACTCGTAGTACATTGCTTCAGCCAGACTTCAGACTACATGTTATATTACATACATAAATATATAATTATATGTAAAATACTAGTACAATATTAGAAAAAACTACCTGCATATGCATTACATAAAACAAATTAAAATTGTTCGAAGGCTTTCGTACCAGCTTTGTTGATCTTAGCCCTAGAGTTTCGCCGAGTAATCAGTAATTTTCGCGGCATCATCAGTTCTGTTAATTTTATATAGTTGGTGATATTCAATTCAGGGTTAGATGCTGTGGCTAGGTCCACAGAAAAAGAAAGTGTGTTGCATCATACATATTTAAACGTTTTTCGTCGTAATAAAATTTAAATTAGATAGAATGTGTTATAATGAATTTTAAAGAAAAGTACGTCTACGAGTTACAGTAAATTTGAACGCTTATTTAAAATAAAAATGTTGTACCATATGCGCGACGATTATTCCTACTGTGCTAATGTGAAATTATTTAGCCAATCCTTGAAACTTAATTTTTCTTACTGTACATTTCATTTCCGGAAATATTTGTCTATTAGGCGTTTCAGTTTTGTCAACACAGCAAATTTCAAACTCACCGACACGACGAACCAAATTTGTAAATAAAGCTACCTACGTAATCATGTTTAAAAACCTACAGGCAGTTAATAGGACACCACTAACAAATGTTCTACGTCACTGACAACATAGGCTATGTCTGAACACCTAGTCATTGGGTTGTAAATATAAGCAATCAACCTGCAGTGAACTGCGCTATTTGAAAGTCGCAGTTAAACTATGTACTTCTGTGTCTAGGTGTAGCGATTAGCTTAGTAATAGGCGCGTGATACATTTTCGCTAAATCTTGAAAGCGGAAATAATGCAAAAAAAAAAAAAAAGTAAATTGAGTGTCACATTATTTCTTACCGAACCATTTGTGCAATTTATTTAATGTAGCGATGAACAAGAATATTTACGAAATTGCCATGTTATGCGTAGGATAAGTTAGTATGGCCCTCCTTGCACATCCTGTAGTCACGCACTGTGGATCGCACGAATAAAGTTGCGTGTTTAATAATGCAAGATCAGGAGTTTTGCCATTTCCACAGTGATAGAGTTACAACTCTGGATTAAT
Organism: Medauroidea extradentata; assembly: GCA_003012365.1. Taxonomy (NCBI): domain Eukaryota; kingdom Metazoa; phylum Arthropoda; class Insecta; order Phasmatodea; family Phasmatidae; genus Medauroidea; species Medauroidea extradentata. The sequence continues at coordinate 141,335 of PNEQ01121132.1, forward strand.
ATCCTTCGAAAAATCAGCTGACGTTGTTAATTAATAGTGGACAACCCAAATTGCGTTAAAGTTTAGGATAGTGAATTATGAGTTCAAAATATTAATATAGTTGGATGATTAGTTTCTTGGGCGACTTTGTGAGTGAGTGAGATATTTTGGTCAGCGTTTAACATCGAGGTCTTGAGCACTAGTGAGGGGTGACATGAGGTGAGTATGGAGCAGCACCGGAATGAAGGGGCGGGGTAAACGGCAGATCCCCAAGAAAACCCCCCGAACAGCGGGATCGTCCGGCACGATTCCCTCATGCGAAAATCCGGGGATCGGCCCCGCCGGGAACCGCGACTTTGTAAGAAGAGAAAATGCTTACGTTGAGATGTTTGCAACTGGGGATGCGTCCCACTGCCAGCAGGGAGAGGCTGTCAACTGTGATTGGATTGTGATGCTGGGGGAAGTAATTAGACAAGATAAACGTTCGCGTTCATATAATTTGTAACGTAGGCTTTTGATAATTTCCAGTAAGAGGCATTAATTAATGTAGTAGTCTCAGCAAACATAAAGTAATACTAAGCAGTAAGCGGACGCGACTTTGGGGCACTTGTAAACTACTTTTATTCTCCATAATTATCAACTGTGAGTACACTTTACTAAATGGCTTTATGCTATTTATTGTTTGTAGCTTATCGTAAATAAATTCCTTCATTCAGGGCTGCCATATATGCGAAAAAAATTTTTGTATTGTTCCAAAGTCACCCCGCTTACAGAATGGAAATTATAGTTATTCGACCTCATAGAGAATTAAAACATTAAATAATAAATAGTTACTTCACATAAATATGAATATTAAAACCTACGCCCATTTAAAGGAACTGGATATGCTGAGAGTGAGATAATAAACGTAATTATTTGTTAGAAGTTTAATCGCACAGTATCATAAACAGCAAAGTTCTTGATGAAAAAAAATCGTACTAATTTGTAACATTGCATGACTGTAATTAATTTACCTTATGCAGCTGCTACAATTGAAAACTTATTTTAAAATCATCCATACAAAAACAGTACTCAAACCATATTCAAACAAGTAATCTTTGTCAAAATACTGGTACTCGTAATATTATGGTTTATAATGAGAGAAGTTGCTTATTACAGAAAATTTTTGCGAAATGATTTCTTTCATCAACTGGTTTCGATTTCATACGTACACATCTGCAGCTTTGTATCTTGGTGTGTCTGGCAATATGTGTTTTCATAGGGACATCTCTCACTTTACTGTGCCATTCAGAACAACGCTATTGCGACACAACACATCTGTGGTACGCGGGTAAAACACCAGCATGGTGATAGTTACATCCACTCACTGGACATTAAGCAGAACTATATATGTTCACGTAAAATATTGAAATAAGCTGATGCAGAATTCTTTCCGAAAATTCTTTCTCCCTAAATTTTCTAACACGTAATTTAATAGCAGTTCCCGATAAAATGTGCCGTTTCTTGCGATATATAGGGTGACATGAAAAATAACTACAGATTTGATTTGAGAGACTGGTGAATGTGCAGTCTAATATCGTACGAACGATGATTTTGTACTTCTTACGTGACATGTTTATTTTGCCTGCTGTGAAGGCTGAGAAAATTTTACATTTTTGTCGTCTAAAGTAGTACACGATTTTTTTCTCTCGAATTTCTGAATTGAAGTGAGTCATGCCTACAGTAAGACTGAATAATAATAAAAATTATTAGGTTTTATACTTTTTCTAAACCAGAATTTATACGGTGTATACCAGATAAAGATCATACGCGGTTTAATTGCAAACTTGGTTTGGAATTTGCGTTCGTTTACGTTACTTTTTCGACCTCCTTCTCTTGTGAAATATATGTACTTTAATTAATCTCGAATTGAAGATATTTCGATTAGCACTCAGCACCGATGTCTTAAGCGCTGTTGAAGGGTGACATGTCAGTATGGAACACTGGCAGAATTAACGGGTGGGGGGCACAGGATATCCCAGAGAAAACCCGCAAACCAGCGGGCTCAAGCGACACTATTCCCGTGTGCGAAAATCCGAGGACTGTATGGGAATCGAACCCGGATCGTATAGGTGGGAGGTGAGAGATCTGACCACTCGACCACCGCAGCCACATACGACTAAGATGCCACAGTTCGTACGTTAATTTCAACTAGTGTCTCTCAGGTGCCTGCCATATCAATCTCATTGGTTCATATAGGATATGTGAGTAGATAGATAATGTGGCTCCGGGTACAGGGTCTAAGGGCTTGGCGCTATGGCGTCGTGATCTTTAAACCCGATGACATCACGGCGGCCATTTTGGATGTCGTCACGGTGGCCATATTGGATGTCGTCACAGTGGAGTATTTATCCGCCATCTTGTGACTGCTCACTATCTTATTTACCTACTACATTTTGTCTGTCATTTATTGTTGGAACCGCCATCCTGGTACTAGCTAGCCCTAACGGCATCCTCGGCAACATTCGGCTTGACCTTGTAGGCGCTAATACTTGGTTATAGAGTTGGCTACCAGAAGCACTGCTGTTTCCCCATCTTGTAGTTCCCAAGTTGGCTGCTAGGAGTACTGCTCTCGCCGACATATTAGTTCTAGAGATGACCGCCAGCTAATTGAGTTGGACGATATACACTCTATCATTTTTTGATTCTTGTGTCACCTACTAGGCTGCGCTAGTGTCGCACTGAATGTAAGAGCCATATTTCAAGCAGCCTAGGTGGATATATTACCTTTATAATTTTAATTTTAAAATTAACCTTCGCGATTTCTTCTAGAAACTTCGCGAATCTTCCACGAACCTTTCCGAAACTTCGTAAATGTTCGCAAATAGTTTGCAAAATCTGAATATGTCAAATACATATATTAAAAAACTGGTGTTTAAAATTAAACAGTAATGAAAGAAAACATTGCAACATTTATTTACAAGAAAAAAACATGTTATTTATAGCAACAGGATTTCATGGACTTCACATAATAATTGGCACAACTTTTTTTATTAGTTTGTTTATTACGACAGTAAAATTTACAGTTTTCAAAATAGCATCATGTTGGTTTTGAAGCAGCAGCTTAATGCTGACATTAAAAAAAAATACATTAATTCACATTATCTACTTCTGCAACCCAGGAATTGTAGCAAGCTGGAAAACCCACCACTTGATGTATTATCGTGCATTCCATCATCTCAGTACCTTCTCGACCAAATACGTTTCAGGAAATCTTGTAGGCTGAATCTCTTCTGCGTAGAAACCCCCACGAATCGGAGGAGGAGGCAGAGTAAACCATCGCTAAAGGAAAATATCATTAGCTCCCGGCCCATAAGACAGCTGACAAACATGGACTTGGAACTCTATGCATGGAAACTCAAGATACCACACTTCAGAAGAGTGTATATGCGAAAGGAATTACCCGTCGAAACCTAAAAGTCATGAGTGTGCGATTATCAATTTGGACTCGACTGGAGGCCCAGGCACACACTGGGTAGCATAAAAAAAGTTTGTGGGAAGAGTAGATTATTACAATAGTTTTGGTAACTTAAGACCACCACCTGAACTGTGTTCATACTTGAATAATGCAACATTTACATACGACTATGAAACTGAGCAGTCACCAAATAGTTGGAGTTGCAGACATTTGTGGCTTCTCTTTCTTGTTTGATCACATGAATTAAAGTACTCACGAGATAGAAACTATCAGCCATGTCTATAACACTTACCTTGACAGGGCGTAGTTCATAGCTGCATGATGTGCATTTTTATTCGTTGGAATGAAAGGGAGAATTATTTATCGGACTAATTAAATTTCAAACATACAATGATATACCAAATATTGATGAAAGACATTGTAAGCTGTACCTCACAAAAAGTGATGAGGTATCGTTGTTTATTAGGTCTTATGAAATTGACGATATTGCAAGATATATAAAATAAATTCTTCCTCCTGGAATCGAGTTTGAAATACGAGGTAATCCCAACACCCTGAAAAGCCTGATAAGCTGCACTGAAAATGTATATTTTACAAAACCGAATACGATTGGACCAATGCTTGGATTCGAATCAAGAATCTACAATGCTGGGAAAATCTACGAATCGGCACAGCCAGTGAACATATTGCCAGTTAATATGATATGCATAAACTGTAATTTGGCTAGTGGTACATATCTAAGTGGAAAAACTATCAATACACTACATGATTTTACACCAAAAGTACCTTCAGGTAATAAATTTGTCGAAGTACCTTAAAGCATCATTTATATTCTCGACGTCGCGAAGAACGTATACAAAATTGCCGTGACGATCGTGGACCAGAATGGAGAATTAATGAACTTTCGAAACGAAGAAATCACTTTGAAACTACACCTGAAACGATGGTAATAAGATTCATACAGACTCAAAGTAATAAATTAAAGTGTTGGAAGAGACCAATGATCAGTACACAGCACATCATCATGCAGCTAACACCTGATAAAGAGCAATTTCTTTGTCATCTTGGATTAAATGCCTTTCAGCATAGAAGATTGTGTAAACGTAGATAAACCTGTGGTTTTTACATAGGCTGTCACAAAAATTTAGATTCATGCATACCAACCTTTCTTGATTTGACCATATGCCTTACCATCAGAAGTTCAAATCGCTGTACAACACCAAGACCACTATACTCTGCCTTGTCGTTCCTTTCCGCGAATAAGAGGGACTTTGAAGAAAGCAGATGGAAATATTCCAGCACCAACAAAAATAACAAGCAATGGTATTCTCCACCTTATCGAGCACATAACTTATGTACTAAATGTAGACCAGACAAGTGATGTAGGCATAACAACTTGAACGAAAAACTATACCTTTCGCTTACGCAAATGAACTCTCTGCAGCAAAAATGACAGGCTGGGGATTCGAAGAATACTATAAAGTTCCCATCCATACAGGAGGTAAGTTTGCAGTATGTATATCACTGTCAATGTTGATGGGATTTCCCGAAGATTATAAACACATCATCATTAACACGAAGCAAGAACTGGTGGTACTTCTGGCCAACACACATACTAATGGCATCGTCAGTGCTGGGGCGAACCCAGAAGCTGTCGAGTTAACGCTACATACAATAAAATGGATGTTGCCTAATGTTAAGTTGAACACTGACGAGCGAGTCAAGATGCCAAAGAATGTTGATTATGGCAAAAATGTTATTGTTGCATTCCGAGCATACAGTCTCGAGACTTACACCGCCCTTCCAGAAAGACAGCACATTGACTGGAAGGTGAAGTTCAGTTTTGCCACCGAGAAACTGAGGTACGTCATCATCTGTCTCCAGACAGGGAGACATTTTAGCTCTGAAGTGAGCCACTCTCAGTTCGATGCTCGCCAGATACAAATATGAAAATATTTTTGAACAGTGAAAGTTATCCATGTGTTGGCATGAACACTGACTTTGAAAATGGAAGATTCCTGCTCGTATACCAAATGTATGCCCAGTTACAACAAGCCTACTATGGTCGAATTTGGTCAGCGATATTGAGTCCTGAAACTTTCATGAGTAAAGCCCTACTGATGGTTTTCGATGTGAGTAAACCAAATGAGATAATCAATTCGAACATAATTGACTGGAGAATCGAAATAACAACCTTTGCAAATATACCACCAAACACATATGCTTTCTGTCTGATACTATATGACACTCTTGCCTCTTACAACTGTCGTGCAAAGTAATGAAAATCCTGCCTTGAACACTGTGCAACGAACGTATAAAATGGACCATTCCTATGAAGCTGGATTAGTTGTGTTCGAATGCAACTTGTGATCACATGTACAGAATCTACAAGGCTTCGAGACCCAAAATGGTTTCGTGCTTTAAAAATAATCAATGTGACTTACGAAGATGATGGTGGGACCAGAACACAATCCCTTCGTCACCAATACTTATGGAAACTATTGGACGAGATGAGCAAAAGAACCAATGAATGGTTGACTAAGCATTTTTACGGACTTGACTGTGCCGAAGGTAAAATTCCACACAGTAAAATAAGGAATGAGCTCTGTAGTCTTCTCTGCAGTATCCAGGTACCACAATCTGCGTAGCAGGACATGAACAGATGAAATGGTTGAGCGAACTATGTAAAGTAAACATAAATCGGGGATGTTCAAGCTTAATTCAGATGCCCATCACTTTGTAAGCTCTTCGAATGTATGGTAATCGGAAAAGACACATGTGCAATAAATGTGAACGTGAATGGGCCTATGTATCGCGGAACATTCAACTGCTGTGGAAATAATGCACCTCAGCCTTCTACAGGAATATTTCACTCTATGTGTAGAAACGATTGCCTGAAATGTATAAATATAATCTGGCACATTATATAAACAAACAGTTGTTCGCCAGACATCATTCGGAGATGTACGCTTCTCACCCTACGATTGTTTAACTAGTGTCAAGCCTGGTCACTCAAATGTTGAATATTGCTTTTGGGATGGTGGATACCTACGAACCTACACAGAGAGCTGCGAAGAAGTTGTATTTTTCTCTACATTTGAGCTACCAGGCCTTATGGGGCTGATATCAAGGCAACCAGTTGAACCTGTAACGCTTCGAGTCAGACCACCAGACGTCGGAAAACCTATCGTCGTCGCTGCGCACCTGTAAATTTGCCTACGGGCTAATGTGTTACATCGTCTTAAGGGAGTGTCTGCGAACCTGGCTCAGAACCACTTGTAATTCGTCCTCGTCGTCGGCATCGCCGAACAGCAGCACATGTCAATATGGTAACATCGAGAGTCCTGTCCACAGGTTACCTGTATTTCAAATAAATAATGTTTTGAGATTATGTGTGTGTTATATCTGGTTTTGTAGTACCCTTCATAGATTTCAATTAATATAAAAGCTTCTACATAAAATAAAGTATATATTTTAGAACACATAGAAGGCTAGGTTGTAACTTGTTCAAAGTCAGGTTGAATCTTGTAAATTGGATAGGAAAACTGACTAGGTGTAATTGGATAGTTGAAAAAAAAAGATGTGTTGTAACCTGATAATGAAAAAGTGAAAATCTAGTATTATGATTTTATACCACTTTAAAACACTTAACAGTCACAAGAATAACTTATAAGTATTTTCCACATTCTGTGAAGCAGCAAGAATCAACACAACTCGTGGAACTATGAGGAATTTTAACTTAAGGGAGAAAAGTATGAGATATCTGTTACACATTTTGTGTGACGTCAGCTGCAGAACCGCAATGTAGTAGCTGATGCGTGACCTAAGAATTATCTGGGTACTACGATTAGCCCAAAACGAAGATGGATGGGGAGTAAGCAACACTGTTAGCCTGAATATGGTCAAGCTATGATATTATTTTGAGAAACATGAATACTTATGTTCCAAAGTACTTTGTAGAACTGTATATTCTATGAATTACAATCTAGGATGTATATTTTATGGTATAGTGGATAAGAAAATGGCGTGATCTGCCACGATGTAGGGCATGGTAGTACATATGATGGGCGTTGAGAATGTTCTTGTCAGAACAGTTTTCTTTTCGCACTTTGGGAACATGAATGTGGGTAGACTAAGCCTCGCTGATGTCTGATACATTGTACATAAGCAGCAGTGATCGTGTGCATGTGGTCGGATGATACAGGACACCACGCAGGTGTGCGTGCGAGAAACATGCGTGTAGGCACGTACGCAGAGTCAGGTTGCATCATGCGACGATGCTATGCGAAAGTGCTTGCACTGGACTTCGCACATGGTGTCTGAGGACATCGCACCATGTAGCTTCTCTCTGACTTTGACTAGGTTGATGTTATTGTCGGCTTTTTAATTACGTTTTACTGGCTAATAAAAATTAATCTAATGAAGTTGACTATTTTATTATTAATGAGACACACTTCTCATAGTTACGTAGTGTTTTGTAGGCACAGTTTTTATCTCCTGTGTGTGAACATGTTATATGTAAGTCTTCACCAGGTAGTTAGTTGCCTGAATGTTAGGCATCAAAATATTTCACCGAAACATTTGCTCACACTTAGTCTAAGTATTACTGTGTTACATAAAAGTTAAGCATAGTAACATAGTAGGCCTACAATACAATATCTCTAAGAAGTTCGAACAGCGAAGCGACCAGAGTCACAACCTCACATTTACTCCCACTAGGAAAGAGCAACACGAGACTCTCTGGACAAGCGGCGTGACCGCTACTGATGGTCCAGCTCCTGTGACAGCGGTGTCGTGTAACAACTCTCGTGTAACAGGTCCAGCACCGGCCACGATAACATTGATAATGTGTACATTTAGATTTTAAGAGGAGTCCTCGACTGGCGCATGGACGGCGTTGCAGCATGTCACGC
>PNEQ01121132.1:149783-160714 GCA_003012365.1 Medauroidea extradentata
GCTTCTATTTTTTCAAAAATGCAGCACGCTTGTTATAAACATGATTTTCGGGCCTCTCAAAATGGCTAAAAACGGGCTTTTTAGACTGTTGTAACTCCGAAAATATTACCTGAATTCGTAAAGTGCAAAACGAGAGGCATGCGTTGGTCTTTACTTCATACTATTCCAAAGTAAAATATTGGGGCCACCGCTTAAAGTCCCATAGTAAAAAGATTACAACGGAAACCTTGCACGCCAGTTTGGCGCGCTGCGAATAGAGGCGATATGCTTCTCGTCAAGCGTGGGACACTGGCTCTTATCGCTACGCTGTTACCACGCGTCAAAGGTGGACATTTGATACCGCGAAGGACTCCTCTTAACATCTCGTGGTTTAAACTATGTACTGATTATGAACCCCATACACGAAATAAATGCTATGCAACTCTTGATATACGAAATATATTTTATGCATCTCTTTAAATACGAAATAAATTTTATGCAACACTTTTTTTCAGAATACATATTGTAATAAAATTAACACTGTGGTGCTACTGGGCGAGTAGCAACTGTTCTCAGGACCTGTGTGAGATATATGAGGCAAGCATAGAAGTACATGCCTCCCGCTACTGATGCACTTTTATGTGAAAAATTATTGTATTAATAAAGTTGTGGTTATTTTTATACGTTTAGTATGCACCTACAGAACTGAGCTTATATTTAAATTTCACACAGTATATGGAGCAAAATCTTGAACAGGTATATTTTCATTATTTGTTAGTAGCATAAAAATCACGTGTTTACATTCACAGCAAATATTTATATGTGCCAAATTAATTACTTACAAGCTATACTGCAACATATAATTACACAATAAAACTGATAGTGAGATATAATAGTAAAAGTGGGAATAATAAATACACTTTTACAAATAAATATATTTTCACATTAAATAATACATACAATTATTTCATTTCGTTCAGAACGCTGAGATTTTATAAGGTAATTAAAAAATTCCAGCGCCTACAAATTCGAACCGAACGTTGCTGAGAGTGCCCGAAGTGCTAGCTAGAACCAAGATGGCGGCTCTCAACAACAAATGGCAGACGGAATGTGGTAGATAAAAAAGATGGTTGACAGTCACAAGATGGCGGATAGATACAAGACGGCCACTCTGACGACATCCAAAATGGCCGCCGTGACGCCATCGGGGTCAAAGGCCACGGCACCACAGCCCCCATCCCCTGTGCTAGAGCTCCACATTTGTGAAGCAACAGCTAATGAAGGGAGGGTTTTGATGGGCCTCGAACTGCATATGTGATTACAAAAATAGGAAAGTTCTAAAGTTTACTGGAAGATGAAGGTGCAAGTTTTAATTCATAAATATGCCGTAGGAACATTTATGGCCATTTATAAAATAAACTATAAAATTAAATGTTTAGCAGATAATCCTCAACTATATTTAATAAAGTCGTCCCCGACTTTCGCATGTATGAAAATTGGCTGATGTAGCCGCTAGCCCCTGTGGACATTCTTGTGCTACTCATTTTTCCCCCACCCTTACACTTTATTGCTGCTTCATGCTTACTTTATACCACCCTCGCCTTGCTGTAAAGCACTCATCAATATTTCTCTACTTAACTGCACTTGACACATTAAAGAATTAACAAACATATCTAGCTTTTATCTTTTAATGTCGATTTCGCCAGTTGTTAATTTTGGCCGCCCAAGCTGTACATACCAATCCACCCTCTAACCAACTGCCACTACAACGAACACACTCAATGTGCCCCAGTTTCAACGCGTAAATAAGGTGTATATATGTGTGTGTATATATATATATACATATACATATATATATATATATATATATATATATATATATATATATATATATATATATATATATATATATATATTGTATGTACAGTTTAGATTAAAATGTTCACTGCTACATTAACATATGTCGTCGTTTATTCTGCAAATATTTATTCAGGACATGGAGTTCTTTTTACGTCTTATTTTACTTTAATAAATATTTTTGTTTCAGATACTTCAGTGCAGCAGACTGTCTTAAAATGCTTAAACTAATTTGGCTCCTGGTAGCTGCGCCTGCTCTCGGCTGTGGTAGGTTAATATGTCTTTTAACGTTGTTCGACATTATATTTAAGATATTTGAATAAGCACTTTTAATGATGCTCCATTTTTATAAAATTAATTCAAAATATACCTACATATTTTAAATAATGTTTCAATAACTATGGAAAACATGTACTTTTATAGCTGTTAAAATGATTTCGATAAGAATACTCCGTTATAATTGTTAAAATATTTTACTCCATCTCGTGCATCAGTATACTTTTAAAATATTGCACACTCAAAATTTCATAGAAGTTCAGAAAAATAATGAGGTTATGGTCTCCCTTGCAACAAAACTGATAAATGTTTTCATTGTAATGGGTTCGTAGCACTCATCTGTGCGAAATATAAACACTTTATAAAAATACCCAACAGTGGGCAGTTTATTAAAAAAAAGTAAAGTGATTGTTTGACAACACACAGAGGTTCCCATTGGGTATAAATCTTGCCATTGTAAGGATGCGGACTGCAGGTGGCATTGATTTGAATTCCTTTACTCTCAGATTAAACTTCAAATTAAAATGGTGAGAAATATCATTGTGGATTTATGTATTTTCTTCATAATTCTTGCTTCTGTTTCATTTATGAACATTTACATTTGTTAGAGCATAAAATAGGTCTATCCAAAAATAAAATTTTTGAAGTCACAAGCTATTATATACTAGTCCTGTTATGACATCTGAGAACTTTACAAATTGAAATATCAGAAGTCTACTCCAGACATATCTGCGGAGTAAATTATTGCAGTTATTCTATCAATATTAAGTTCATTTTAACTACAGAGTCTAATGCTGAGTTTTTGAAAATTAAATGAATTTTATTTACAAAAACATTGCGTTTAATTTGACAGCTGCCCATCCCCCATAAATTAAACAACTATCGCGTCAATGTTATGATTATATGTAATATACACAATTTGACACAAATTGTGTATATTTAAGAATCGTTCGTGTTATTTATTTAAGTTTTGTTACAGTAGTTGTTTGTGTGTTTGCAGATGAACAAACCGAATATTATATTGATTTTTTAAGTGCAACCCTGTCGATAGACCCAGAAAGTTGGGTCCCACCACCCACCGAAGACATGGAGTGTATACGAGGATACAGTAGTTGCTGGGAGCCAGGTAGCAGTCCTGCAGGTTGTACCAATGAGTATTCTACTACAGATCTAGACATATGTACCCGGCATAGTCTCAGTTTTGTCGCCATTCAAGACAAGCATTCCACATCGGCTCCTGGGTCTTCTATATTCGATAAATATGGTAAATTTAGTGATATAACATATGTATAATTATATGACCATAATTTTATCAAGTATGCAAGTAAAATGTGATAATTACATTCAAACACGATATTAAAAAACATTTATGTTTAATTTCTTTAGTATAAAATACAAAAGGTTATTCTCAGCATAAAAATACATGTGTATGAATAGTAGAATCATGTGATCCGTGTTTTAACGGCAGTGATAAACAGTCCAAATCATACGCATGTGTGTCAGTGCATTTAACAAGTGAATGCTCGCTGCCAAATTGTTAATAAAATCAAACTTAGCAACTTGACTGCAACTGGCTTTCCTTGAACGCTTCTGTAACACTACCGTAAGTCACATATACATCACAAATAATATTTTCTAGCAGCAATATTCAATCAGATTATTTTACTGTGTGCACGGTATGTTTCTGAAATACTTTTACAAATATATATATATTTTTTTAAAATTTATTTATGCAAATACACACGTACATATACAAAGATACTATTTTATCCCGTACTATAACCATTTATGTACCTAGATTTATAGCAATATTTTAAATGTGTTGATTAGAGTGATAACTGAGTAAATATGTTAAATTAAAAAAAAAAAAAAACATTACCACGATACAGCAATCCTGAGATAACTTATATTACAAGGATCTTTAGTATTATATTCTTAGCTTTAAAAGATACTTTAAATATCCGGTAAAACATTTGTTGGTGATTCATAACCGTCGTAAACAAGCGCTAATCATATTAAATATAAATTAAGAACATATTTTGTGTTGTCCGTTAATGCCATACCACGAATAGCCTTTTTATCATAAATTAAACCTGACATTTCCTTGCGCTGTGTTTGTTTGCCTGCAAAAAATAAACGACGTTAAATCTAAAGAGTGAGAGCGCATATGATAACAATATTACATGTTAGGAAAGTCTACGCTATTAGTTTTGAACGGCACAATTTCCGCAGTTATTTATACAGAGGTTAAGTTAATGCTGCCACATACGGAGAGCACAACATTCTTCGTGATAGTTCGGTTTTGTGCCACAAAATATCTGCATAAAGTCCAGCTTATATTTCTGCATTACAAACAAAAACGCAGTTAGTGGCAAAAGTATTCTCTAGTCAAAATTTTTACGTAAGAAATTCTGTTAATATAATAATCTGCAGTATAACTAACCTTGGCATAGGAATTATCACTCTGTATGAAATGGAAGAGAGCCCTTTACAGAGAGCATTTTTACATTTCAGACGTGACGTCAAATTTAAATATTCAGAATGATACGAAACGGTAAAAAATTGTATGGAATTAAACAATGAGGAACCAGCCCACAACATATTTTAATTTATGACAAAGTAGACGGAGAAAATCCGAACTGTGGCCAAAAAGAAGAATACGTATTGAATAATTAAAAGTATGTGAAATAAAGTAAAAGCCCAGATAAAACCGTTATATACTGTTCACTATAAAGTGAGCACTTCCCAAAACTTACAATTGTAAATACAATTTGTTTACTGAGATTTTAAAAGTAAAGTTTTGAGAGTTGTGAAATGTTTACACAAGTTTTAAGTGATAAGGAAGTTTTCGTATCTGAAGTAGAAAATGTGGAGGCAAAAGAGCTCACAGAAAGCTGTAAACAGTGATCAGAGTATCCTGAACAGCCTATACAAGATATAGATACACAAAGTAAATTGTGACCTTGAACATCTCAGTTCTTGTGAACTGTGGACTGGATCCTTTTCCTGCTTAATTACTTCTAATTAGTGTCTGTAAGGGCACCGCCCACCATGTGCTTTGTAATGAGACGGTAAACAGGTTATTTAACGAAACCACTCCACAAGTGCCCTTTGTACAAACGTACGAAAAGAACACACACTTCAAACAAGGTTTGAAATGTGATTTTTAGATACCTTGTTATTAAAATCACTGTTCCTAAGTCCTCCAAAATAACTAAAAATAGCCTTTTCAGACTGCCGTACTTCAAATGTACTAACCGTATGTCCACGGAACTCAGTAATAAAGTGCACTGGACTTTGCTACGGCAAAGGCTGCGTCACCTATTTTGTCAATATAACATTAATTCTCCTTTAATAAATGCAGAACGTGGTGAATAACCATCGATGTTTCTTAATATAAACATTACATATTACTATTAAGTGTGTATTTTTGGATGAAATCAGTACTGGAAGTTATTTAGTGTTTGTAATTTGGCGAGAGAGAATTAATATCTATCTATAATATAAAAATGAATCGCAAAATGTGTTGGTAAGCGCATAACTCAACAACGCCCGGACCAATTTGGCCAATTCTTTTTTTTTTAATGTTCGTTGAAGTTCAAAGATGGTTTTTACGGCGAGAAAAATTCGAATAATTGCCGAGGGAAAAAACCCTAAAAACAGTAGAGTCAATTTGAGCTTTATTGCTATTGTTGTTTAAACAATGTAGGTATGTTACTGTGATCGAGGCCTTAAGCATTCACTCAGGTATTGTATAAAGTTTGGGGTGTGGGAGGGGTGGGGTTACGGGTTCGTATCCCGTGCAAGACTTTGCGATGGGAATTACATGACATCATACAAGCTTATTGCGCGCGCTCTTTACACTGTTATTGAGTACGCTAGCTGTTAAATGCTGGGCAGCGGTGGAAGCCGCAGCCGGGCAGCTGTTTTATAGAGAAATAAAGATGAATTAAAAAAAGAAGTTCTGCAATTAAATTATGCTTAGCGCAGTGGACAGGACAAATATGTTTGTATTTGATGTTTTAAAGATAAACAGTGAATATAGTATAATATAGAATATAGTATCACCATCAATTAACACGTAACTAAAAGTTAGTTACTCTTTTCTATAGTACACGCGGGCGAAGCCGCAAAGGGACAGCTAGTATTAAAATAAAAATTAGCTTACTTATTTCATAATTTCGCTTTAATTTTTTGAATACAGTGTACACGCTGAAAGATAAAGTAATTAGCTACGTCTCTCCTGCAATGTTTTCAATTAAATCATGCCAAATTTAAAATCAGGAATAAATAAAGAAAAATTCATCATAATAAATGACACCAGATCTTAAGGTCAATGTTAAGGGCCCCGCCTGCCTCGCTGTTCAACTGCGCCGCAAGGGGGTTGGAAATACGCGTTTATTTTGAAAAGTATTATAGATCTCCTCACTATGCCTGTTTAGGAAAAAAACAAACAAAGTTCAGAGAAGATACATATATAATTTTCAAAACATAACGCGAATTATAAATACGATTTCCAAGCCCTCCAATATGGCTAAAAACGGCCTTTTCGCACAACTATATCGCAAAACCTACTGCTCAGATATATACGAAACTTGTATAGGGAGCTACAATGAACTTTGGCACATACTTGCCAGCAATAAAATAATAGGGTCATCGCTTTAAGTCCCATAGTTCCAGCGGTATGTCGGCTACACTGCGCGCTAGTTTAGCGCCTTGCACATTAAGAGCGATGTGACACTAGGCGCGCGCGTCTCGGTAGTTCTTATCTCTGCTCCGCGTCTGTGCCTCAAACGCGCTAACAAGCTCCAGGCAGGCGGAGCCCTTAAGTTACGATATCGAGCGGACGACTGGAATGCTCAGTCGTCAATAAAATGTCAACTACTGATGAAAATTCGATGCGATTTTTTTTTGCCGAGTAGATATTTTATCAGCGGACGTTTATTTATTTAGCACTGTGCGGTAGTATGCTTTACTTTCGAGTAAAAACATTGAAAACTGTTTTTAGAATAATAAGGGCTTGAAACCACAAAATCCGCAAAAACGCAAAACTGTAATATTTATAATTTTAATATGATAATATCTAGGCCTATATTACAACCAAATTTTAAACTACTAGCGTTTTCGTTTGAAAATAGTTTTAACATCCGTAAAACTCTCGCGCAGAGATTTTCGAACAGTAAAATTATTTTAAAATGAAAACGCCAGTATTTTTTAAATTCCGTTATCATAGCGGCTTGAATATTATTAAATTACAACTTATTAAAATGACAGTTTACCATTTCTGTAGATATTGTGGTTTCAAGCCCTCATTTTTCTAACAATATACTTTTAAATTTTTTTAGTTCTAAGTGATGCATACCCACGCAAAGTGCTAAATAAATTAACGTTCGCTGATAAAATATCTACTCGGCAAAAAAAATCTCATCTAATTTTGGTGAGTGGTTCAAATTTTATTGATGATTGAGTATTCGACGTCGTAGCTTACAATAAGGTATTTCAAAAGTGTTAAACTAATGTCGAACAGACTATACCTAAAAGTGTGAGCCAGCTTGGTCTCTGTTAAACAAATATGATTTTTTTTCTCACAGCACCCGTCCTTATATTTGACGGCCCAAATACCGTCAAGGATCACGACGAGAACTTCGACGAAGCACTATGGAATAAAATCATGACTCCTAGGAGAGGATGTGCTTTACAGTATAAGCAAGTTTTATGTGACGAACGTACAACTGACTGCGAGAGCGTCGACTACTCAGACACAGATTACTTTACAACTGAGGAGACAGAGGAGCAAAAGTGCAATGGGTTCTTTGTTAACTCAGTGATTTTGGACATCGATCCACCGAAGTATGATCCCCATAACGCCAATTTATCTCAAAAGATAATAGGTAAGTCCTGGTAATCTATTGTATATAAAAAAAAACAAATTCACAAAAATTAATTTTTTGTCAAACAAATTAACATAACCGCATTTGTTCCATTAAAATTATGAAAAAGCTGAGTAAAACGCAATAGTGATTCAATTTTTCCGGTAAACATTGATTCCGGAATTTAGCCATGCTTTTCTACTGTCGTAGATATACAGGCATGGTGCCTATTCTACATCACCAGAACTGTCTGCGCGAAAATCACATGTGTAGCCCAAAATATTTCTTAGGGTGTTCAAAAAACCCTCTGGTCATCACGATTATTATGCAGAACTGCTCTCATTCGTTGTATACTACATCAAAATGTGTTACAAGTATATAATAATATGGCATTGCAATGTGCTCAACTTACCTTAATAGCTTCTAAATGTTTTATTTTTTTAATGCTTTATTGTATTAGAGAAATATATCGAACGTACTGTCATAAAACGTCAATGTTAATGCGAAAATGTTTTCTGTATTTTTAGGAAAAATCTTCGGCAGATCATCTGCTCCAGTACCAGCTACGTCTTCTGTGACGTTGGCTTGGACGACCTCGCTACCAAACAACCAGTGCATGTCAGCCTACAACGTGTGCTGGGGGAAACAAAACACTCCGTACGTGGGTTGTCGGAGAGATGTATTTTCGTCTAAGAGGGTCACAAGGAGTAGCCTTGCAGATGGAGCCAACTATCAGATAACAGTCGCTATTCTACCAAGAAACAGGATTGAGTCAGGTAACACTCTCTCTAAATATTATAACTGATTATATATTATAACTCTGAGTATGTGAGTACCATACCATACGTGTGAAGTAAAAACTTATAATACAGCCACATTAGCATGGCATTACAGATTTTCCTATATCCCAACTCTACTGTTTCTTCACTCTAAAAAAAAAATCCTAAAATTTACAAAGGTTTTCATTGTACTTTTACAGATCCTCGTAAAAGTACAAGGATTTTCTTTGTGATCTCATTAGTTTATAAAGTTACAAATGCAAACTTTGTAATGCTACAAATGAATTCACTGTATCTATATACCGACAGTTCCTGCACTGCAATTTTTTTTTGTAAAATATGACAAGGCACTTCATAGTAGTTGTACACACTTTTGTAAATGTTGAAAATTTTTCCTTGTAAAATTATTAGTTCATAATGTTAAACGGATTAATTTTTGCAAAAAGAAGTTACACGAGTGTAGTCTACCGAAATCATTGGTTTGCCGGAAATTACTTTTGGAAAGCATTTTCTGGAATGAAGTGAATGTTTGTATTAATTTGCGTGATTTAAAAGAAATATTTATTACTGAACTGTACATTGAATGAATACAATTAAATAATAACTAAACAGTACAGAAGTCACAGCGGCCAGGGGGAAAGTTGGCGAGCAGAGTCCGCCACGTGAAGGTTGGTCTGCGACGTGTGTTACCGTGTACGACTGGTTCACTGCTGCGTGATTGAATAAGTTCTATTCATAGTCATACATTCAGTGAAAAGATGCGTCAGAATACATTACGTATCACCTTTGCTACAAGACCCACCGCGATGGAAATACATGAATGTATTGCCATGTAACTTCGCCTCCACGAAGACCAGCTCGACGCATTTCAACTTGACGGTAGGCAAAACTGTGCGTTTATCAAACTCATTGATCATTTACGAGACACCCAGAGGGTACTTCCATTTTGACTAATGTCGCAGGGGAACGTGTCGCTGTCAACATTGAACCTGCTTTCGACAGTGTACGTCCGGTGAGAATCATAAACTCACCTGTGGAATTAGACAATTACAAAAGTGTCACATGTAAAGCGCGCTATGAGCCTGTCATTACTTTACATGGCGAAATGTGGAGGGTCAAAATACAAATGCAAAGTAAAATCAGGCGTTAATGTGGCGAGTATGGTAATTGATAAAGACATTCCGTCGTATGTTACAATAGAAGGGGCATATGGTGTTATTGTGTATCCGGGACAACCACGTACTTGTAATTATTGTCTCAAGCCCGGTAACGAGCGTGTGTCCTGCCCGTCCTTACTAAAGAAGGACTGTCGTAATGTCCGGGAATGGACAGAAGTAGCACAGCCAACGTGCAACAGTACACATGACACACACTGCATCGTCATTTAAACCTCGTCGTCCTCCACTACATCACCTTCCACAAATCGAAAACAGGCACAAATTCCGGCTGGGGAACAGAGTGCCACACAATTTCCTCCGTCGGAGTACGCTCGACCATATGCTGGAGCAGTTAAGTGAGCCTCCGTTCCAGATAGCAATACGACACTCCACGTTGAAGTCACTAAAACAAGTTGTAATCCTTTGTATACTGCAGCTGTAACTTATATGACCGACAGCACGACTGCTAATAACATTTGTGAGTCATCAAAACTCACCACAATTGACATGTCCCCGCAAGGTTCGATTTCATGGTTCAAAGGAAAAAAAAAACAGACAAGTTGGTCCTACGGAAACTCAGTCTGCCGATTACTGCCGATTACTTCGCAAATATATAAGAATTAACGTGATACGACTGATAATTCGCAATTCGAAAGTCCCACCCGTAAATCAATTGCTTTGTCATCATTGCCGACAAATGAGGATATATAAGAACGCTCGGAATCTCTGAAAATCGCCAGGGAAGCAGTTCAGAAATTACGTGCGTCACAGACAAATGTTGCAAAGAAATTACAACTCGCCTTACACCAAACTACATACTATACATCGCCGCCCGGGTTGCAAGTAACCAGTGTTTGTATATTAGCAAGATTCACAGTTCACATGTCTGCACGCAAATCAAATTTCTCGGGTAAATAAAATTATTACAGTGCACACAGTAATGGCACTGAACGTTTGCGCTGTCACGAGCGAGATTTACTGATTCGGGAACTCTAAATCAACAACAAGCAGTA
>PNEQ01121132.1:160814-216038 GCA_003012365.1 Medauroidea extradentata
GCAAGAGAAAGTGGTCCCTTCATGTCGCCGAGCGCTAGTAGTAATTTGGTGGACGATTTGTCTTGTTTACATCTCGCGTTTTAACATTTTTTGCAATTATTTACATAAAATAATGTTAATAAGGTAAGCTAATATAGTATAAACATGTTCCATGTCCATAATTGCAATGGCTTGTGTGGAACTGTTTATAAAAGTAGTCTGAAGAAATATATTGAGTATTATTGTTTTAGTGAACACATTCGAACAAAAACTATATTTCGTGCCCTACAAAATTTGAGAAACGTTGCAAAGTGCATCTACACGTATAATATTGAAAAATAAAATTTTATTGTTGTAAAAAAATGTGTTCCAATACAAAATTATGTTCCCATTTTTTCTTCGATATAATACTCGCAATTCCGGTAACAACTTCACATTTTAAGCTAAGCCAAATACAAAAACAAGTCAAATCTTCCACCAAATTACTACTAGCGCTCGGCGACATGAAGGAGTCACATTTTATTCCTCAGTGTCAAGACCTCTACCTTCTTAGACCGTGCAGTAGACATAGGCTATGTTTACTTCAAGAAGTAGCGGTACATGAAATTGCAAGTTTTTCTCATAAGCGTTTGTGAATGGGGCCGTGGAACAGCTATTCTTACCAGAGCGGGATTCGAAATTGCTTTTATACAGCGTCACCCTTCTGGAAGAACTTTATCCGGGAAATTAGGTGATGTTACAATTATCAATATACACGCACCTCTAGATCTCAGAACAAAAACGAACGTAACAAATGTTTTACTGCTGACATTTTCCCTTATTTCCCCCCAATTGCCAGCAATACATTTGGGGAAAAGGGGGAGGGGAGATTTTAATTGTGTAATACGTCCGTCAAGAGAGGCACTGCTTGCACAAGTCTGTGATCATGATGAAATTTCACTTGTAGTATTAAAACTTCCCCCACGACGATCTCCGGGACCTGATGGTATTCCATACGAGTTCTACAAGGTATTCTAGAACATCATTGACGACGAATTTCGCGAAGTTGTGCGTGACATACTAATAATGTGCAAGCTCTGTCCGTCACACACACACGGGTAATTATTGTTCTCACACTTAAAACTTGCAACCCAAGAAGGCCGGAAGAGTTTCGCCCAATTTCACTATTATGTGAAGATTGTGCCACGCTTCTGCAGCCAGCCACACAAGATATCATTGGACAAGGACAGACTTGCGGTATATCATGTATATCCGAGATGTTCACCGGTGGGTCAACGGTCACGCTTCATTACCCCGTCAAGTAAGAAAAAGTAGAGTTGCGTCCGCGTTTCATTACTATTGTAATATATAAATTCATACTCTATGTATTACAGAGTTTGAACTTTAAAACGTAAAAACTAGTTGACATGAATGCTTTGTTTAATATAAGTTTCATTGAATTCTGTTTAGATTTCCATGTCATAAATTTGTACTTAGGTAATTCTATCAGCAATATTCCAATTTTATACGTATTGTCACAGATTTAAGTTTTTAATAATGTTAGTAGTATAATCGATTGTAAACAGTATTCTGATAAGATTTCTAGGCGTTAGTTTTAAATGTATGTGTAATATAAAATGTTATGGGCGGGAAAAACAAAAGAGAAGTTTTGTTTAGAAAGGATTAAAAAGTTATGGAGGATGAAACGACAATTATGATTAAAATCTGGGAATCACGGAATGTGCTGTCTTGCTACCTATCCTACTGAAGGGAGGATGCCAGAAATTAATCCTAGGGAACATGAGGCAGATTCTGCTACGTCTCTGCCGAGAAGATTATTCCGGTAATGTAAAGTTTATTTTAATTGACTCTACGCAGGACACTTCATGGCTTGTTGCTTGGTACGCTGCATATTATATGATTGGTTTTGTAATTTCTTACCCTTCACGTTAACAAATTGTCACAATATTACTTTTCAGTCAGCGATATTTTTATTATTCTATTTCTGCCCGAACCCCGCCCCTCAAAATAGTGATGGAAATTGGATATTTGCAGTGCTCACAGCCGTTCCATCATTTATTAATATGTTGGTATTAAGAAACAGCAAAAAAATATATCACACTATTTGTTATGTTGACCCTTCATCCCTATCCTGTAGAAGACACTGGTGAACCACTGATAGTTTTATCCTCGCCTAGTCGATCATCAGAAGGTCCAAACCAGCCTCAAGGTTGCTGGAAATATCATCAGCATAAAACTAAATAATATTTTCAAAATATTTTTGTTTTTATACACTTTATACACTCTCTATTGTACATTCTACACACCATTTTGTGATACAGTTCAAATATGCGCCGAGAGTTCGAGTGGAGTAAGTTGTCAAATAAATACATAGATTGCTATTTGAATGCGACTATGACTAATTCTGCTACAAGATAGGAAAGTAATTAAATATTTTTGGACGAGTTTGCAAGGTAACGTTTCCTTGGTTTGTTTCAGCGTCAATGAGAGGAATGGGAAAATGGTAGATGGTGAAACAAAATATTGGCTTGGCTG
This sequence comes from Medauroidea extradentata, assembly GCA_003012365.1. Taxonomy (NCBI): domain Eukaryota; kingdom Metazoa; phylum Arthropoda; class Insecta; order Phasmatodea; family Phasmatidae; genus Medauroidea; species Medauroidea extradentata. The sequence continues at coordinate 163,329 of PNEQ01121132.1, forward strand.
CATAGAGAGAAAAATAATTCGTTATTAATTTCTTAAGAAAAAACTAAGCCATTTCCACTTTGCAAAGTTATCATATTAAAGTAAAATCGCTTAAAATAACGTGAAAGCTCTCTAAACAAAAAATGATGACACCTACCCCACCGAAACCATCTCAACAAAAATACCTCCTCTTTTCTACAACTAGCAGCAGATATGGACAGTTGCCAAACTAATTCTGTTTAGATTCCAAACCTGTAGAGGTGCCGTAAAATTTTTCTGTTCATGGAATATTTCCACAGAGTTAAGTGTTGGGCAGTACTAATATCTAGAAAAATAAATTTTAACGCATATGAAATCAATGCCACGTTATTCACATCCAGAGAAATTTACAAACCGGCTGAAAACAGAAATTAAGGATAGTTTTAAAAAATCCTCACATAATTGTGGACCACGTATAGTATATTTCAATACTATATTAACTGTGTTTTCAAACTCATGTATGCGTGATACACGTTTAACAATACAATTCGACGGTGCTCAAATTATGTAAAGTACCAAAATAATCAAGGAAATGCCGCTTGGCACACTTGTCAATTGAGAATTAAGAGGAACCGCAGCAATATTTTTTGTAAGCATACGTTCACAAGTAAAACTTATTCCTCCGCCATAAGCTACACAGCTAAAAATAAATTTTTATTCCCTACTAAACGTTGTTACTGTGTATGGAGTGTGAAGGCCAGGCCGGAAATCATCCGCAGTTGTCTTTTAACACATGAACTCAGTGGTGTTCATTTCGTGAATATGAGAACCCTGGTGGCCCAGAAATGTTCACACTGGGTTTAAAAAACTTTCAATTCAAACAACAAATTTCTCTTCACCAGTCACAATTAGTCATTTGCAGTGTCCTGGTTATCCAATAAACGGAACCCATGCAGAGTGACTGACTTGGCGTATTATTTCTGCGTAAATATTAGAAACTACGTTCGTGAAGTGATTCGCGGCCTTTCGCCAAATTTGAAGGCTGAGAATGTCGTTACTAAAATTTACCTTCTAAATTGCTTGGTTTAAAAAAAGGCAGATTATTTAGTGTATTCGTCGAATAAAGGCATATGTAACAAAGCAGTGCAGTTAGAGTGTAATAAAATAGGAATAACAATGTAAATTAGTTAAATAAAATTAAAGCCTTATTACAATGTTTTCTTATATGTTATATGCTACACATAAATTTCAAATGTATATATAACTCTGATTTTAAACATATTACATCATGAACAACTAAAAAAATAACACTAAAAATAAACTTAACATACATAACATTGATATAAAATGTGTTGCATCTTTTTAAATGTTCAGTTGTGCAAAAGCCACAAATGCTATTGTGTTACCCAACTAATACATAATTGTAGACATGGTTATTTAAAAATCAGAATTTTCAACTAACTTATTGACGTATGTAAAAGTAATGAAGCAAACTTACACTATGATAAAACTGGATGAATTTTTAAGCAAAAGATCATAAATACCACTGTTTGGTAAATATGTTTTGAAAGGAAATTGGTTAAATTTTAATTAAACACTCCCGTATAACAAATAAATGTATGACTGTCATTTCAAGGAAATAAAATTCCCTTATGAAAATTTTTACGAAAAACTCAATTTGTATATAATTAATGTTGTATTTTATATAAGACTGTATGCATGTGCCACAACAGTTTTCAGAGAAATGTCTATTTTCTTGCAGATAACACCAGCGTAACATCGGATATCAGCACTACGGATGCTACGAACGCTGGTATGTAAACATTTTTATTAAGTACTAATGTTCGCTAAGGAAATAGTTTACAAAATTTAACATTACGCAGATTTCGCTCTCAAATTATATTACATGTGTGAAAACCTGACAAAACTGTGCATTAAAGCCTAAATAAAGTTTTTTCGAGCTAACACTTTTAAAGTTGGGCAGCCGTGTCAAAAAGTTTGATAACCTGTAAAGTTAATAAAGTAAGACATGGACATTCAAATTGATGTTTGATTTGGTATCACATCTTCATACAGAGTAGGAGTTCAATAGCATAAATACGTTTTCTATAAAATTTTTCCACATATTGTTCATGAGGAGATTTTTATAGTTGCTCCTTTGTTTGACTGAAAAAAAAATCCCTCTTAGTGCTTAATAAGGTAAACATCATACATGAAATATGTTGGACTGCACTTCTTGAAGGTAGACCATTATTTATCACTATTTTGTGTTTACCACTCAGACAAAATTATGTATTCTGTGCAATAAATATCTAAAAAATTTTAAAGAAACATATTACAGACGTAATATGGCGAAATTTGATTTACAGAAACTTGTCGGAATGAAATTTTAACAATTTTACTAACTTAACTTTTATCCTCTCAGTGTCAACTGAAAACGAGAATATAATAACGGTCGATGCACAAGACGATATTGTTTATCTGAATAGGTGGAGGGATTCACATGTTTTCTTTGTATTTCTCTAACACGTTTAAAAGCAACTGTAACCAGTCAACGAGAAAACATTCATTTATAATATTGGTGGATCATCGTGTAATTGTTTTCTGTGTAAAGAAGCACATAAATCATAGATTCAACACTACGGGCTTAATGGGTGAAAATCAGTCATATTATCCGTATCACAGAATACGATATCACATGATTTATTTCGCGAATCTATAGACAGACGTCGTGTCTTCTGATCATTAGAAATTGTTTTGAGCACAGAGTAAAGTTTTTGTTTAATTCAGGAGCAAAAATATATTTTAAAAATTGTGTAGCAATTTTTTTCAGAAATCACTAAAGAATTTTGAGTCACTATGGCATATATATAGTAGCTTATTTTGAAAAGAAAACGTTAGGCATATACCAACATAACTACTATTCGAATTTTTAAATCACTAAACAACAGCATACCTTCCAGGAAGATATCTTGTGATATTAACGTATTGTCGGTGAGGTTAATAAATGTGTCCGAATAATTCCTTTCGACCAGGCAAGTAAAACTCACTCAAACTGTGAGACTATCTACTCTAGATATAATTTTTGTTTTATTTTTATGTAAGTTCAAAAGAGAGCGAGACCACAAAATAAAAGCCTTCACTTGACTTAAGTGGCTCGCAGGCTGCCAGTTCGACAAACCGGCATTGCACTTTATCTTTAACCAAACTCCAAGGAATGAAATCACGGGAGGCAAGTTCTGGTGATTTCGGCGGCCAGCTTATGTTTCCATTACGAGACACTCGTGACCTTAAGAAATGCCGTGATGCATCGAGCTGTATGACAGATTGCGCCATCATGCTGGCAATATATAACATCAATTTTCTTAACAATAATTGTACTGGGAATGTGATATAAGCTACATTTCGCCATAGCGTACACTGATCACTTTGGCAATAATTTTGTTTTGCCTTTTTTAAGAAGTTAAGCGCGAAACTAACGGTGTGTCACTATCCTACATCACACAGTAACATGATCATGCAGAGGTCTTTAGTGAGTGATTTATAACTGCTCTGCCGTATAAATGTGGCATTATTTTTGTACTGCCTTGGGTGTAATCTGACTGTGTGAGTCATTAGACGTTAATTTGGAAGTTGACATATTTTTCCAACAAACTAGAGGAATTTAGATTAGTTTTTAGGAAATATATTTACGTTTTTTTTTTTAATTGTGTTGAGGTGAAATATGTCGGCCTACTGTTAGAATTTTTTTGAAAGTGATTTTGTTACATACAAATTTGGAACCAAGACATATTAAAATTTTTGGACTGTTTGACATAGACGTGAAGATTCCACATGACCACACCCAGGTGTATAGGTTACGTTGTCACAGTCACCAAAATTATTTACGCAAGTTCTTAGGACGCATATTAACGTTGCAGTTTGAACGTTAGGCTACATTTGTATGCCTGGTATGTTAAAAAATATATTGTTAATGTGTGATGTATGTGATGTACCGGTGAACTATATATATAAGTTCTTTATTGTTGTTTGTATTTGTACTTGATCCCCAAAGTCCCTACGATAACCTACAACTAGGTCTTTAGTACTTGTTATGTGTGTAATATAGTGAGGATGGAGCACACTTGGAATGAAGTGGCGGATAAAAAGGAAGATACATTAGGCAACCCACCAACTTATGTAATAAGGCAATGTTTCCATGTGCAAAAATCATTTTCAATCCCACCCGGAATCGAACCCACATCGCTTTAATACGAGGCCGAAAAAAGAAACTTAAATATTGGGCTTAGTTTGCCCAACAATACAACAAAAAAAAAATCTGAAACCTAACGACAATCCGTGCATCTATGACACATTTTTTTACAAGAGATTCAGCTTTGACATGTAGGTATATAAAGGTCCTTAATATGCCTTTAGTAGTTACGGTTAATTCAAAAGTGTCATGATCATCTGGTGATTAATACAATGCAATCAAAAATACATAAATATTTTCTGAGCCCATGAGCATACGTGACATTTACAACGTATGTAACAATGTAAAAATGGCTAAATACAATCTTTAGAGTGTATATTTTTTTTTCAGCATCTGCAGATAAAAATGTAACAACCAGTGCTACAAACGTACTTATGCTTAGGAAGATATAAAGAGAAGGCAATACTGACTACAAATATTACTTACTAAGGCTAGAACACAATACATTTACGTGATGTAAGCATAACATCCACGGTTTATTAGGCCTATAGCAATTAAGGAAAAACCAGTTTTCAGGAAGGAGAACACACAGAGAAACGAAAAATTGAATATAGGTAAAATAATTTTAAAAATTGAAAAAAGAAATGCTTTCGGTTAGTATTAATCCCAAACACAGGATTAAATTGATCGGCATGAGCAAGTGGTTCAACTTTGACAGAAGAACCTTTGAGGTCAGCATGAAAATGCCGGCTGTGACAACTTTCACGAAGTTGGGCGCACGTTGACTGTGATAACACAGTCATGTAACACTTTTCACAGCAGTGATGTGTGTAATGACAAACGTTGCTTTAATCAAAGGCCCTGGAAGCTCTTCCAAGATTATACAAGAAACAAGAGTGACAATAATTACTGTTTCATTAACTGGGAATTTACTAATATTTGTCTGTATCACCTAATTTCCTTGAATGTAAAATTTTTAAAACATTTATCATTAATTGGTTCTTCTACAAATATAATTCTACAGAGCATATTTAACTTAACTTATGTTTTTTTTTTTTCAGGCGCTGCTCAATTACTTTATAGTTCCCTGATTGGCATCACAACAATCGTTTGGCTACGAAGAATTTTTATGTACTAAATAAAATTGGAACATCAAGAGTTTGTGTGTTTTCCAAGTATTATCTAGTTCTAGTACCAGAATATTGTTTTGTTATATACTTCGTAAATATTTCAACTTTTTTGTACACTGGTGGTAAATATGAAAGAACAATATTATATTGTCTCAATCGAAGAGGAACAGATTTGATATTGTAATGAAATTCAAAATATTCTAACATACTTAAATCATATGAACTTATTTATTTTGTACAAACGAGGTATTAGTAAAAATTAACTCACTAAGCGTGTACATTATTAATATATATGAAAATTATTCATATCAAAATTGAAAGAACTGCCTGAATCTTCATCCTATCTTCTAACATATTTTTCCTGCGTTTAAATGTAATAGTAAAATAATGTTACAAACAAATGTTAGTTGAAATTAGTGCATGTTTTAAAGATTATACATGAAATTGGTTAAGTGTGAATAATTTTCGATCGTCTTCATCACATTCCAATTATTGTCAATTAGTAAGAAATATATAAGCTGGTATCAATATTTGTATTTTATTTATAGTATAAATAAGCCTGTGATATGAACTGTCTGATAGTTGTATCTAAACAGACTGAAATATTTTTTGTAGTTATGGTCACATCTAGTACGTTTATGTTTCCTGGAAAGTAAGGTTGTATATTAACTTCACCGAACAACTTTAGAACATGAGCAGCAAAGAAATAAAGGAGAATTTAACTAATCAATAGGATAAAAATAGAGGTAGGTGGTTCTAAAAAAATTAACAAATAGTAACCACACTGACATTTTACATTAACAAATACTTCAGCAGCAAAATACTATATTAGAAAAAGGTTACATGAACTACTTCCAGCAAAACCACACCAACACACGAGCACACATAGTGCTTGTTTCGTAGCGATATCAAAGTTGATTAAAAAAATGTGAAGTGAGGTGGGCAAAACAGCAGCTAAAGCTCCGTAAACGGCCGCTAGAACGGACGGACGTATTCATACACTGCACCGACTGCTATAAACGAGGCATATGATAGCTTCTTATAAAATGCAGACACTCTACATGGAGAGGACGAAAGAACTGCGCAAATATGTGAACTAATAAACAAAATGCACTGCAGTGTACAACCAGCCGTGTGCCAACGCAATTTCTAAGACTTAAGGATTTTTCTTCTCACAGAAAAAAAAATATGTATAATATATATATATATATATATATATATATATATAAACAAAAATCACACATGCAAACAATAAATTAAAAAAATAAATGTCACAAATAAGTGCAAAACAAGTTCGCTCAATAAATGACTTAAGTCTTTGATTTTACTATCGGAATCTAATTGTATTAACTGAGTGATGTTGTCTTTGAAACACCACAATGCATGACATTTTAAAAATTACATTTAACAACCTTTGTATATGCTTTATATAAAAACGCATATGTATAGAATCAAAATTCACAGTATGATAATCTTGAAGTACACTTAACAACGTATATGTAGATGAATAGGCTCGATTGTCAATATACACGTTTACAGTTTTGTAAAATTGATATGAAAGTATATTTGTTGATTGCTTTTCAACTAGTGATTGCAAGTTACGTGAATTACCACATTGTTTACGGCGCAAGCAAAAAAATATATATAACCTAGGGTGATTTGCTTGTGATGCAAATAACTTATATCACCCTTCTTAATGAAAATGCATTCATGCTTACATACATATATACGTAAATATATTAATATATTCATATCTAGATAAATGTTTACGTACACACGTACATATATACATACACAAATACATAAAAAATTAATACACTGGTACATGCATGTATTAATACGTACAGACATAATTATATACACATATTAAACATATTTATAAATGTGCAAATTTCTAGTTTTTTCTGGCAGAGTATGACTCCAAATGGCTATAGGTTTGTTCAAAGTCTCTTGTCGGTAGACAATGTAGTTGCTTGCTGCGGTGAATGCTTTAACCGTTGAGTGACTAATATTGTGTGGAGTGGTTATATACGTAAATGACAACACATACAGGCTAATATCCAAACAAGTTACAAATTGTACTTTGGTATGTACATCATAGTGAAGTTATGCCTGCTATAAAATCAAAACGCTAATTTTGCAGGTATCTACATACATATATACAAGCACAAATATACATGTACACATATAAATACTTATATGTATATATATTATACATGTGCACAGGCTTCAAATACACGTATCGCTTTTTCGTATGTTACTAGTCAAGCACAAATGTACAAAAGGTGATATTAACACTTCCCAACAAAAACGGAATCTGACCATGATATAGTCCTGTACTTGAAAACTATCGAATTCCATGTGCATTCCCGAGCAAAGCAATGAATTTACTTGGTGAATCACACCCCAAACTTGACAATCCTGATAAAAAAAGGGAGTGAATGTACACATTTTCCTAAAAATTTGTAAAGGTGAAAATAGCAACTTTTGAACAGACACTCCTCAAATGCATTTGGGTTTAGGACTTCAGTTGAAGTGAAATTTATTAACCGTGAGTTCTAGGGTTTACAATACCAAAAGAAATTGGAGAAAGCAATTATTAACAGATGCTACGATAGTGATAGGAGTGCCAAATAACTACATATATAAATAAAAAATGAAATAATTAAATTTTTTCCATTTATTAAGGTGAATTTTCTGTTTTTTCTAAACTATGCCCTTATTTGAATTACAATATTTAAACATTACACGTGACTGGAACAATAATCAGGTACACAGCTGCCAACAAGGCAAAAACAAAACGTATAAAAAATACATAAATGTATTCCTAGTACCATATGAAAAAAATGCCAAGTTCAACAAGTAAATAGAAAAATATTAATTAACTTCTCTAAGAAGTTACATATATCCCAAATATATTTATTGACTTCAAGTTTACTAATAAATAACAGGATCATCTATAAAAAAACAACTAGGAAAAGACACTGTTACTATCCCAAAACGAGAAGACACTCCCAACATGGTTATAATACAATCTGAAATAACACTGCAAATATCCCCCAGAAAGTTAAAGAGACATAAACTGGGCGAGCAACCAAGTTTACGGCCCCGTGAAAATGAGACAACTCACTCACAAATTTGAGTAACTGCAATCATCAGTAATAATCAATCCCATACAACAATGAAACGTTCCTCGGGCTTAGTAACAGTCATAAAATTAAAATAATTACATAACTAAAGCAATCTTAGTCATCCTTACGCTCAGCCATCACTGGGCTCACCTAAAGCCCGGCCATCTCTGTCTTCCCTCGCGCCTGGCACCAGTATACATATCAGCCCTTGCCACCTCCCCTGGTTTATTTGAAGTAGAAACATTTCGAAAGTTCTTGGAGAAGGTCGTCGAAATTTCAGCGCCAAGACGGACATGCGGTGAAATCAAGAAACACCACTGCAGTTGGCAGCCTGGAGAGCGTCGCTCGCGTCAGCTGACGTCAAGGGTCTCGCCAAATCAGCAAACACGCGGGCATTCAAAATAGCCCCTGGCTTCGACAATCTTCGGCAAGCTTCGGCATGGGGTTCAACTGATTACGCCAAGCCAATGAACGCCGGACGCAGCGACGTCATCACCAGCAAACTCTTTGGCGAAGGCGAAGAGTACAGCTGCAACAACAAGGTAGGAAAATCCAAGAATACAAATTCCCCCTCAAGCGATGCAAATGCAGGACACGGTCTTAACAGTTCTCAAAGTAGAAAATAGCAGACGAGTTTGATGATACACTCGTCTCAATAGTTTTAGAAAATAGGAATTAACGATGCGCAGCGTAACCAAGGGTCCTACAGGATTTTAACTTATAATTTACTACAAATACTGTATGCATAATAAATTATCATTAAAAATACTTAAGTTATATGAATAGTTGATATCACTAGTGAAACCATTGGCAATTATCGGTTGTGCTCTAAGTCGAAGAGTTTCAAATTATTTTCATAAATTCCACTTTGAGAACAGTTAAATTTGCAGAACCAAATCTGAGAAACTGTAAACTGCCATATTCACTGTAAGCCAATAAAAACTTCGGATGCATATGTAAACATAAGATCTTTAGACAAAACTGTAAATAAATGTGTTTTCTTTGTACGGACTGAAACATTTACACGGGTCCTGAAGTGAGTTTTGGATAAATATTTTTTTTTTTTACATCTGCAGCGATTTTATCCATACACTTTACATTGCTGTAGTAAAGAGTTTCCTAATCTGGCTTCTTAGAAGCTGCGGTCGCCATTGTTGGCTGCATAGTACGTTATTTAGGGCCCATTGCAGAGTCAAGTGAGGAAAATTTCGAGGTAAAGCTAAAACTAAGGCGAACTTGAGTAAAACCTAAGAATGTTTCGTTTGCATTGCACAGTCAGGAAATTGAAATATCTCAGTTAAGGTGAAGTGTTATCACATTTTCTGCGAGAAAAATAATTTCTCTTCATGCATTTACTTGCGAATGTAGCTAAATTGTATATAATCTTTCACTTCTTACGCACAAAATCTGCTTGACCGCGGTTTGATAATTTATATTTAGTGTTTCGCAAACTGTGAAGCTGAAAAAATTGCAAAACGGAAATGTAAAAAAATACGTTGATTTTGTTTATAAAATTGTATCGTAACCATTTTTGTTTGAAAACAATGTGACATCAAGAGAAATAACATCGCTTTCTTACAAAAATGTACTACGAATATAAATTATGTTTTAGATGCCAGTGCAGTCTTTCATTTACGCTAGTTGATGTTCCTCATCTAAAATATGACCAATAAATTCAAAATAAGAATATTATTCACCCCCATGTGGTATTTTAACCTCCATTTTCGGCCGCAATAATTGATTTGCCGCTTGAGAAAATCTTAAGGAAGCTCTGACGATACCTTAAGTAATTCTCAGTTTTTCCTTCGATTTCACTCAGAGATCACTTAGGTTTTACTCAATGTGACTGCACAATGGGTCTTTAGTACTTGATTATATTTTTATTACATATTGACATGTATAGTCAATGACGCCCTTCCAGATCACAGAGTACGATTCAGTCGCATCATTTGTTTGTTAGGTAGCTAGTCCATCTCACCGCTAAAGGAAGAAGAGTTTTTTTTTATGTAGTGTTCGTCTGTAGTGTCACAAACTCAGCTCCTGAAAAAAAGTTAATAAATAAATAAGTCTTACTTTCATACCAATATACATTTAATAATAAGTAACGTCTTTGAAACTGCTTACAATCTACCTGAAAATTAATTAATTTTTAGTCACTTCACGTGCCCTCGAACAGCACAAGGACTAGGTAAGGGAAAATGGGGGGAAGAGGAAAGGATTTCGCCAGGAGATCTATTAAGGAATCATCCCAGTATCGCCTGAAAATCCTAACTCAGGAAGGTCGGTGCCGGGGATTGAACCTGGGTCCTTCCGAATGCGAGGCAAATGTTTTACCACTGCTACGCTGCGACTGAATAAATACTAGAAGTATAAAATTGTGCAATATTAATGACACATGTAATACAATTCGGTTAAATTCTGGTGCTCAATATACAGAATGTTTTGCCAGAATCATACAAACTCTATTTCGATATTTAAATGTTATACTTTATAAATGTTAGTACATCGTGTGATGAAAAATGCTTCGCTATGACAATAAATAATATAGAGATGATTTACTAGTAAACATTACGTGTGTAATTGTTTGTGTAATATATACACAAGAAATACATGGTTAATCATATATTAAGTTATATATATAATATATATTATAAATATATTTTTTTAAAATTTATCATACATAGCAAAGAAGAGTGTTAGATAGACAGAAAAATAAGATACAGAAAGACAGGGAGTTGGAAAATAATGAGACAGAAAGGCAGTCTTACCATCATTCTGTATTCACGCCTTTGCAAGCGAATAATGCTTATTTGCTGAAAATCCATAACTACACAGAGGTATAACATTAAGAAAATTTTCAAGCAAGAGTAAAGGACGCCAGAACCAGCTTCTGTTAATACACAGGAAACAAAAAAATATTAATTCTTATAATTAAGGTAGTCGGTACGTAATGGAAACAAAACAACAATCAAACAGACAAGAATAAAATAACGGTATGTGTAAATAGCGAATATACAGTACGAAAACTAAAATCCCGAGTCTAAAAGGAACAGATAAACAAATTTAGTATTTTGACAAAATATTTTGTATTTTAAACGTTCTACAAGTATATCAGCAAATAAATAAAACAATAATTATAGGCATTTAACTTGAGAAATATTAACTGCTAAGCTAACAAATTTCAAACCTCTCTGAAAATACATCATACGAAAAAGTATTTTTGATTGGAATCTCAGACATTAAATTCTTAGAAAAATAAAATGTGCACAACTTGTTTATTAGTCGCATGGCAATGTTTTTACTCTTATGTAGCGATAAATTAAAATGAGTGCAAAATGTTAAAATGACTTATATTAACGCAACGTGTGTTTATGCTGAGCCATGGCTCATGGCTCATAACTGAACTCAAAAATTATCCAAAACTGTAAAAAGCGAAGCGTGTAAACGTAATTTCTCACCCAATTTTGTAGTGCCTACCCGCTAAAGAAATGAAAAATAGTTTGTATATTGTTCAGCGCACTGTTTGATAGCAGCAGCTATCTGACTTAATTTGGCTTACCAAAACAAATTGAAACGGTGATTAAAAAAACTAATCAATTCAACACTTTACCAAAATTGTATTGTTATTGCAGATTTTAGTATGAACTGCGTTTCATTGAATGATGTGAATAACTACACACTATATATTTTGCTGCTGTATTAGAGGCCAGCTTATCACCATAGTTCTTATACGGTTTGGATTTTTCCTTCTCATGAATTATTTTTGTTTTCGGACTTGGGTTGTTTTTGAATTACACGTTTAAATTTCATACATGTAACCTGACTAAATTATATACTCTGTAACAAGCAGGGACCACGGCCACGGTGGCCGAATGGTCAGACCACTCACCTCACACATTGGGAAACCGGGTTTGATCGCCGAAGTGTCTGGCTCCGGATTTTCGCATGTGGGAATCGTGCCGGATGGTACCGTTTTGGTTGGCGAATTTTCTCGGGGATTACACGTTTCTCTCGCCCTTTCATTCCGGTGACAATACCATACTCACCTCATGTCACCCCTCGCCAGCGCTAAAGACCTCGACGTTAACCGCTGACAAAAAGTTCTCACAAACTAATTTAAACAGAAAAAAAATTATAATAGAGTATTCACTGACATGACTACAGCAAATTATACCTTATTGTGACATCTAACTGTGTCGTTTAAACATGTTTCAAGAGGGAAGAAAATAAGGACGTAGTTACTTGACTAAACAGACAATATTAACAAAATTATAGATCACTGGTTGTAGTTTTTGGACGTGCAGATATCTATCAAAGAAAATTAAAGGGAATAGGAAATATTAAATAAGCAGGACATGCGTTAGTCAACAGGGCACATAACAACATAAAAGTCTATAAATGTAACCGCGAATTTTATGTTTATGTATCTTGTTGACTAAAGATTACGCTGCCTATTTATTTTTTCTCCATCCTCTTTACTTTCCGTTGACAGATTTATGCACTGAAATAGAGTTTGTACAAAAATGTTCAGCCAGTCATGCACTACCATTGAACAACTCTTCCAAAGATAACGAATATGAGGCAGAAAGTTACTACATTTTCGGTAAAAGTGTCACACAGCCGTCAAGACCATTTTAGTTAGAATCATTCTGAGAAACTATATATTTTGAAGGATCTCAAGTGTCGCACTGGAAAATCTATGGAAATATAATGACTAAAAAAGGACGAACTCTTAAATCTTCGAATAGTTTTTTTCTTAAATCTTCGAATAGTTTTTATTTTTACTTTTTTACTTGGTAAATGATGGAATAAAAATCTATAGTTCTGTAACTCACGACGGTTGGCGCTCTTCAAATTTGTACCAAAAGCTTAACATTATGAAACATGACCCATTTGACATGCTGCTGGCCACTTAGTCTTCGACGCGCCACATTTGCTTGCTAAGAGTGACTCCAGCGCTCGCATTAAAAAATAAAATCATCTCCAGGCTCTTTAATTTAAGTTATTTTATAGTGTAATAGCGAGTAACGCTTGCTTCGAAATATATTGATATTTTATGTATAGCCTGCAATAGAAATGTACATTTTGGAAACGGAAGTGGTATTTAGTGACATATTCTGAAGTGTGTGTTCTTTTCGTAGATACAAAATTGTAATGCATGTTTAAGTAGTTCCGAGAATGAACAATGAGGTGTGTTCGCTTCTTGCTGAAAAGCATTTCAATTGCAGGTAGAGGTCATCTAAAAAAGAAGCAGATTGAGAGCGCATTAGCATATGTATATTATAGATACACAATTAAGTTACCTTACAACACAAGAAACATGTCTAAATATTTTATCACATTTCCCGAGGCCGAGATCCACAGCGCGACAAGTGATATCAGCACGCAGACCAGTGGGAAGTTCACGTCCGTCCAGTAACCACGACTGTCATCCTGATGACGTCATGCGGTCTACTGTTATGTTGTCGCTGACTTCACGCGACAATGAGTAACCTGGCAAGACACAGAGCTTCTCTCAATTCACCATGCTTGCAATACTCCACGTGTGATCTTGTCGATGGCTGACACACCGCGATTATTTACTGGTCAGCCAGACGCATCCCAACCCTCGAGACCACTTCTGTTTTCTTTGGGGCTTTTCGCATGTTGAACCTTGGCAAAGGCTGCCACCGGACATGCGTCCGGCGGGCATGGAAATACCGGCCAATGACGTATGACATGCATGCCGACGCTAGAGGAAAAGAGGAGCGGTGTTGAATCAGTATCTGATTCTTCAACTGACACACTCTTTGGAATATTATAGAACACTCAGAGTCTGAGCTGCCACACTGGAGGACACACGTCGGGCAGTAACATCGGAGTAACATCAGGTAAGAACTCCACAGTTCCTGACACCGTACGTCGTCACTCCGCAGTCGTCTGCCCTAACCAATCAGGTTATATACAGAGTGGGGCTGAATTTGACCGACAAAGCGCAAAAGGTGATTCCTGAGTAAATAATAAGCACATAATACAGAGACTGCATTTTGTCTAAACTGAATATTAAGAAAAAAATGTTCTCGTAGTTCAAATTTTAAAACTGGGATTTCCAAAAATATGGCGAAATAAATAACTTAGAAGGACAATTATGTGAACAAAGATCTATGTTCTTAGGTTCCTATAATCCACAGCAAATTTTGGAAAATACCTACAAGACTTATGAAAATAACAGTAGGCCACAATCTACGTGCATACAACTTTAGCAGTGTCAGGAAATTCTAATGTTGCAACTGTCTTGGACATATCGTTTTCGTTCAAATGCATTTAAAGGATTCGGGGTAGTACTACAGAGCCTAGAGGATAGACAATACCGCATACATATGTGTTCTGCTGTTCTCAGCGCACAGGCGCCGGTGACCATACATTGTAAACAACGCGTGAGAATATAATACAATTTCAGAATTCGAACTTGAAAGATTTATTTCTTCGTTAATATTTAGTTAGGACACAAAGTGGTATCCGTGTTTGGCGCATACTACTTACTCAGGAAACACCTCTCGCGGTTTGTCGGTCAAATTCAGCCCCACCCTTATAGAGACGATGAAATAACGCGGAACATTTATTGTGACAACTACTCTTGAAAACAATATGTCGAGACCCTTGTTACAGGTGATAAGATTTATGCATCAATTTGCGTCAGTTTGTCGTGTGCACATCTGCGACTGTGCTTCGTGGTCAGCGATTGGCTGAATTTAATTATCACGTGTCTTAACGTTTTACTGCAAATCACGGACGTGTGTTATTTGCAGTAACCATATTCTGATTGGTAAGGTCACATGAGAAACTTCTTTACACATAGACTCTATGACAATAACAAAAATAGAACTGCAGAGGTGGAACTCGGGGTAGATTGCATAGTCATGTGAGGAATTTTGAGGTAAAGTGTAAACTAAGATACTCTTGAGTAAAATCTGAGCATTTTTTTATTTCATTGCACAGTCAGGAAATTGATATATCTCAGTTCAGTCATTGAGTTAAGATAGAATTGTTGAGATTAAGTGTTACCGCAATATTCGTTAGAAAAATAATTTATCGTCGTCACTCAACTTGCGAATATAGCTGAAATGTATATTTTCCATTCATAACGCAGAAAATTTACATGATCGCGACTTGATAATTTATATTTAATGTTTCGCATGCTGTAATGTTGAAAAATTAATAATTAAAAATATAAAAATACCTCGTTGATTTTGTTTATGAAATGGTAATGTAACCATTTTGTTTGTCCCACAAAAACACGACACAACTTTCGTGTAAAAATGTGCAACGTATATAAATTAAGCAGCAGATACTTAAGTTTACATAGTCATCCGAAGTTTTTATTGGCTTACAGTGAATACGACAGTTTACAGTTTCTCAGATTTGTACTCAAAGTGGCTTTTATGAAAATAATTTGAAACTCTCGTATCGTAACCCAATTTGTTTGAAAACGAAAGTGCCATTAAAACCCGACATCACTTTCGTGTAGTAATGTGTAACGTATATAAATTATGTCGCATACACCTGTGCGATCTTTCCTTTACAATATGATAATGATTTTCCTCTAAAAAAAGCTAACTTCCAATAAATTCAAAATAAGAATATTATTCTCCCATGTGGCACTCTAACCGCTATTTACGGCCGCCGTGATTAATTTGCGGGTTAAGAAAATTTTATGGAAGGCCTTAGGATACCTTAAGAAACCCTCAGTTTTTCTTAGATTTCACTCACTTTTCGTCTCTATAATGAACATTTCTCACATTTCACACAATATGACTGTGAATTTGGCCTTCAGGGATTGAAATAAGTTGGTGCAGAAATATTTTCGCGAAAATCAGCGAAACACCGACTAACTCCAGCAGGTGATTCCTTGTGACAAAATCAGCAGGACTTTTTTTTTTTTTTAATTTTTCGCCTAATTTAATATTAAGGGAGTATTTAGGCTATGAACATAAAAATTTAAAATCGTATTTTTCCAAAATATCGAGAACGAAATGACATTAAATTTTCAGCATTTCTTAATGCTATTGGAATCTTCGAACCAACAACAATGACTGCCTGATACCTTCCACATTTATGAAAAAAAAAAAAAAAAAAAAAAAAAAAAAAAAAAAAAAAAAAAAAAAAAAAAAAAAAAAAAAAAAAAAAAAAAAAAAAAAAAAAAAAAAAAAAAAAGGAGTGGCTAACCTCTTATTGAATACGACTATTTTACCGTCAGGATTTTCGTACGATTGATAATGGTTCATTGAATTACGAGACCTTGGCACCAAAAAAGTCCTATTGTTGCATCTATTCTAGGAAATGCCATTTATGCTCAAAACACACTTGGAGATTCGCGCAGACCCAGAACATAGAGCATAGGCATGTTTTTACTGCCGGGACCAACCAATTCCGTTCCCAACTGTCTGCAACAAAATGTACGAAGAATGCGACTTTAACAGTATTGCACATGTTGTTTACTTCGGCCATCGTCTGCGAGCTGAGCACATCACATACATGTTCGCCGAAATTGCATAAGCGCTAGGCTCTGTGTCTCCGCAAATCTTCAAGTGTGTTTTGAGCCAAAACGGTATGTCCTAGACAGTTGTAACAAGAGGACATTTTTTGTTACATAGGTCTCATTACTTAATAAACCATCTTCGAGTGTACGAAAATCCGGATGGTAAAATAGTTGTATGCAATAAGATAATAAGCATCCCCGTGCTATTTTTTATGGTTGGAAGGTATTTGCTATTGGATTGAAGATCGCAATAGTATTAAGAAATGCTGAAAATATTGTTTACATATGTGATTTAATTTCAGACACTTTGAAGGAATACGAATTTAAATTTTGTTATTCTGAGCCTCCTTACTCCCTTCGTATTAAGTTTAGTCAAAAAATGCAAAACATAATTTCTGCTTATTTTTTTATAAGGATCATCTGAAGGAGTGTGTCGAGGTTGTTAAAAAACAACCTGTATTTTATTATTTTACGTTTATTCAAACATAATGGCTTTAAATCCTTATGTGTTGCATCTTCGCTAGAGTCACCTTACATGCCAGTTGTTAGAAATGTATAAAATATTTTTCTTCTTTGAAACAGTAACACAACATGCAATTTAATTCAATGTCCTGTTTTACGTATTGGTATTATAGGAATATTTAGTTTTTGAACGACAGTTTCAAATATGGAAAACGTAGCTGATTTTCTGACAGTTAAAAAATTGGCCTGTAGTCGACCCATAACACGGCCAAATTGGAAATTTAGTCGGCTCTCTAGAGGAATATTTCTATACCATCCGGAGTTAACCCTTTTCTCTCAGTAGCTTATACATTTTTGACATAATACGGTCTCGATGAATGGTTTACGAACTTTCAGAAACTGCCCTCATATTTAAATTTTTATCCTTTACAAAAATTATTTTTAATTGTTTCTTTTCATAGCTTTTAACATGCAGCCCGTGGCATCTATTTTGAATTCAACTTTCTTAATTTACGTAAATCCACTAATTATCGTTGGATATATACTTCCGCTATCAGTAAAATGTTGACCTTCATGGGAATACCTTGTATGCTGAAAATGTTTTCATAATAAAATAATGTCGTCCTAGTAATTTATAAAAAATTATAACTATTTAAAACAAATATTTCACACCTCACCAGAGCCCTGACAAGATTACTAACAGGATATTATTATAAAATTTAATTTGTGTGTCCTAGGACCTGTTGAACGATAGACTATTTTGTTCATCTCGCGTGGTTACATTGCTATAAGATCGTTTAGGCTGTTTTTAAGTAACCTAAAAGTTGCAAACGAATAAGTATTTTCATGTTCATAAAACACTTGAATGCCCAAACTCGTAATTTTCGAAAAAAAAAAAAAAAAATAAAGTTTCGCCAGTTGCAATAATTTCCTTATTTCTGATCAGGAAATATGTAGTTTTGTCCAAAAGCGATTTCATGAGAGATGACTGAGCCTAGCCGACAGCACAATTATTAGCTGTGAAGAAACTACTAATGACTTTATACGAAATCTTATAACCTAATATTAACATTTTATTCAGAACTATTAACTCTGCGTATTTCCACTGTTGCAATCCGACATTTGTTTAGTAAGTTACCTGAATTCTTGCAAATAACCAAGTATACAATAAACATTTAAAAAAGCAACAAAATAAAATGGAAATGACGTTAAAAACCGAAGTGGTTTCCATCTGGTTTGAACATATTTGGATACCAGGAAAATTTTCTACATTGAATTGACACACGTTTTGTACACTGGTGTGTTGAAGCTAAATTGCTCGTTAGTTACTTATGTATTAAAATAAATTGAATCCAAAAAGGACGGATTTTTATATGAATTAATTTTGCAGAACCTTGGTCTGTGTATTAACTCCTATCTAGCTCTTCTTTTAATAAATAAATTCTTATTTTCCAGATATCTTTCCTGACTGCCTGATCTCCTGATCTACAATGCTTCATCTTCTGCTTCTCTTAGCAGAAACTTCTGCTCTCAGTTGTGGTAAATAAGTAAAATTATTAACCTTGCATGGAATAGTATTTGAGATTTTTAAAATTGTATTGAAGACTGAACTAATATTTTCGCGAAACTAAATTACGTAAGTCCAGAGATTAGGCATGCTACATTAACAATTCTGCTTTTATAAAGAGAGTCGTTCTGTGTGTTTATGATTGTACCTAGTTACATCTGGAGAATACTTTATTTGAGTGACTGTACTCATTGGCAAATGTAATTCAAATCTCACTGCGAGTTATCGCATTCCACCGCTGATTGATGTTTGTCTTAAGAAAATGTCGCGTCAGTATCTAATAAGAGTTCAGAATTCCATTGAATACGTCTTGCAAGTCGCTAAATAAAGTTCGCTCATTCCTGTTTGCTAAGATCAGTTTTTGCATTTTAGTAGGGGCAGTTATTTTCACAGAACTGTGATTTGAATTTTACCTGCCATTTTCGTAGCGGAAGTAAACATTCAGAAAAATGATTAGATTACATTTGTTCTTCAAAATATTTCTTGCAGATATCCTTAATAAATATTATATGGCTACACTGAGTGGATAGAGTATTTAAATTACAAATAAAATATGATTCTTTAGTGACCGACAGATGTCTTCAGTGAGCATAAAATAAGTCAACTTACGAGCATGAGTAAAGTGTGTCATACTTAAGGTTGCATTGGAGGGGAAGTTTAACTGCTGTTAAAATTGTTCTGTTAAATAAGGGAAAACAATCTAGTTTGTTTATCTACTATAACTTTCTGTTCTGTAGAATGAGCAGAGTACTTACTTTCTTCTGCAGACCGACCTCGACCTGTTACTTCTACATAACATAGTTTAAGGAACAGTCCAGATATTGCTTACAACTAAACTGGATTGTTGTCCCTATTCTAACAGAAGTATTGCAACAGCAATACTCTCCTTTTAGAGCGAGTACGTATACCCAGGATAAGACTCGCAAATTAATTATAAATTCTGAAACACATGTATGCTTAGCAGAGGTGAGGTGAGTGTTTAACAGCCCTTTGAAAACAAAGTCTAAAGAGCCGATGAAGGTTAAGTGAGGTGAAGGGACAGCACAACATTCTTGTCCAAGACAGGATTTGATCCCATGACCTCTCGAATCGCAGACCGGCGCCTAACCGACTGCGCTACGGAAACCGGCTGTAGTTGGCAGAATACGACTATTTATTCTAACTGACAGAATAAATGTACGCAGATGTGTAATTATGTTTCAAACCGTGCTGTTTCGTTTGTCCTCAGATCAACAATATGCAGATAATATTGTGCCAATTACTGTAAGATTTTCAATACACCCAGAAAATTGGGTTCGACCATCCACTGTAAACATGGAGTGTGTTCGAGGGTACAGCAACTGCTGGGCGCCAGGTAGCAGCCATTCAAGTTGTACCTATGAGTACACAGTCACAGATCTGGAGTTATGCGCCCTGCAAAGTCTCAGTATTGTCGCCACTGAAAGTCTCAGTATTGTCGCCACTGAAGATGACAACGTCACATCTGGACCAGTGACTGCATTCCCTAGAAGAGGTAGGCTTTCAATAACTTTATGTTTGAAACATTCTAGGTATTCATTAAAGTAGACAGAGTTTGAAATGATTGTTTTCGTGCCAATATGAGCGGCAGGAAATAGTTCTGAGCTTCGAGCATAATCACACAAGAGCCTATGAGAGGTGGTATTACAAACAATTTTTTAAATGGTTGAACTGAATACGTTTAGAAGAAGTAAAAATTCACAAATAAGAAACAATATTAACTTAATTACAGGTTATGTATGAAGTATATAGTCCGTATTTATTCAACGAATATAAACCTAAGATATAAAATTATAGAAATTCAGAAATAAAAACAAATAAACGAAAAGAATGAATGAAACTCTCGTGTACTGAAATTGTGTATACGTGGTTCGCAATAATGTGGGCATTTTGAAGCCCAGCTTGTCTAGAATAGTAATTTAAAAAATGATACTTATTATGACCCCAGATATAAACATCAAATTATGGTAGAATTTGTACACTGTTATTTCACAGGTTACATTATTTATATTTATGAGTGGCAAGCAATTGTAAATTATTCGTAACTAAAAAATTATCTATCGTTTCAGAAATGCTTACTTCATCTCGAACAACCTATACATCGGTGAGATGATTTATGGTATTTATTTATTGTTTCTATGTTTGTATTTTATCAGCGCCAGGGGTTGTAATTGACGCCCAGTCTACTATCCAGGAACACGACGAGAACTTCAGCGAAGATCTATGGAACAACGTCATGATACCGTTAGCTGGATGTGCGCTGCAGTACCAGGCTATACTCTGCGACGCACGTACAACTGATTGTAGAAACATATCTCAGAGTATCGACTCGCTTTACCCGAGGTTTCATCGAACGAGAAGTCAGTGTAATGAGTTCTACATTAATTCCTTACTTCTGGATATGAGTAACTCGACGTCTGACCAATCAAACGTTCCTTTTTCTATATCTAAAATAGGTAAGTGTTAGTATAAATTCGTATAATCAGAGTAAAAAAAATTATTTAAAAATCATTTACATGCGTATATATAAATGTGTGTATCACCGAAACAGTTAAACGATTCAATTAGCTTGATATTGCCCCATATAAATTCAACTTTACTGTTCATGAGAAATCTCCCCTCCCTCCGTTTTGAATTTTAGGGAGTTTATTTCTTTTCAGACTGTGTGTGTGTCCTGACCATTAGAAACGGATAAGTATATTAAGAATAACAGAAAGTCGCTGTCTTGCATTTTTGTATTTTGTGTCATAACTTTTCTTCTGGGTAAATTTATGCAGTTTTATCTTAACTGCCGACTAGAATGCATAATAAGGAATTTTTAGACATCGTAAATATTTCTTGAAATTAATGTAATTCGATATTGAATTGCAGTTAAGAAATTAATGAGAATTTTCTAACTACAATTCTGTCTCGAATAACATTAATTACAAACAAGATTTATGATGTCTAATATTCCCTTAACATGTATTCTAGTCTGTAGTTAGGTTAATGTCTCATACATTTACACATAAGAAAAATGATGACATAAAATACAAAAATTCAAGATGATGACTGTCCCTCGCTCTTTAAGTATACTTTTAACAGAGAACTATGCTAGCAATAATGTAAGAAGGCAAGGCCTATTACTAAACTATGTATGCTATGGATAGTTTGTTTAAAAATAATGTTACCTATTTAGGCTACAGGTAACTAGCACGGCAGACCAAGATGATTCATGTCTGTGTACTGAAAATGAATTCTCTGTACAATGACGCCAAACTCTAATATGTGATACGGTCTTCTTCTTTAAGAAAAATAACGTTCTATGAGTCGATAAGTGATTAACAGCCCATGCATCAGATGCTTATAATAGAAGAATTTCAGTCGTTATGTTACTGATAAAGTTAAGTTTATTGTAAAATAATATATAATGAAATAACCTGAAGAAGTTCATAGACAAAATTTCTGCTACAAATGTTAGTTTTTCAATACAAATGTTTTGAAATATTACCAAATAATTTCTAACGTAATTTTCTTTACAGGAGATGTATTTGGCTACACTGTTTCTCCAGAACGAATTTCTTCTTTCGTAACGGTGGCATGGACTTCTTCGCTACCGAACAACCAATGCATAGCGGCCTATCATATGTGCTCGAGGAAGCAGAACACCACAGACATGGGTTGTAAAAAAGAAACGAACACTTATAAAAGAGTCGAAACAACTACTCTTATGGATAACACCAAATACCAAATATCATACGCCACACTGCCAAGTAACAGCACTGAGTCAGGTAACACTGTGCCTTAAATTCGTGTCTTAGTAATATCTTTATATATCACTAGGCATTATGATATATGATTAAAACACAGCTAGTGTCACTGCAGTGTTTCATGTCACATGTTTTGTTTATTGATTACATTTTTTATTTAAAATACTACCTATACCAGAGTATAAAATGTTTCTGTAATTATTTTTAAATTTTCGAAATTTATGAAAGTGAAGAGAGGTGACGTAGTTTTCTAATTGCATATGATGAAACCTTCCAAAATATTCCGTATATTCCGATCAAGCTTAGCAGCGTGAAAGTATTTTTAATATATTGCACGCAAATTATCCTAGTGGCTAAAATTTCGAACGACATTTCATAGATGTCGACCTACCGCAAACAAAATTAAAATATCTCGAACGGGATTTAAGCAAGCCCCTTAATCCCGATATTTATGAATTACACATTTTAACTCTAATTAAACAATAGTCACTAATACTTGAGCTTACTTAAAATTTATTAGAGCACTACTTGTACTTACACACAGTGACTACGTTGATATCGTCACCCGAAATCCTAGTTATGGAAACGTGGGTTTCAGAAACTGATGTTTGAGTCCGGTGTAAAAACTGTGAAAGTCATATGTCATTGTCGAGGTTAAACATGAGTTTGTAAATCAAGTTTCGTGACAAAAGTTGTGTTTCTGTGTGACATTAACAGCGAAACTGGGGTTACTAGATATTACTACACTGATAATTAAAAGAAAAAAAAAACATTTATATTTTAAACAAAATCTATACATTCTATCGATTTCGTAATTAGTAAATAGCATTTGCAGCTATACATAACTAATTAATTTAATCTTGTTATTTTTTAACGATTCTTGCCATGTGGCCAGTTTCAGATCAGAGATTTATTTTGGACATACGCCACTGTAAACAATGGTGTGTGGCAGAAAACCACAAAATACATGCAGACACACAGACAAGTAAACAACCAAAAGTAATTAGTTGACAGTTGGCAAACAAACGAAAACATAAGCAATTTCACAAGAAACTCAGTCATCGAGTAACTGACAACAAAACTAGAAGTTAAAACAACACAAACACAGAGACTAAGAAAACCAATCATGAAAGATTGTGGTCAGTTTGGAAACAAGAATAAAAACTGAGATAAATCCACGAGGTGAATTCCGTAAGTAAAATCCGAAAGAATGATTCAACAGACGAATATAATTACAACGACAACTCAAATTACCAAATTAAACAGCAAATGTTTTGTTCATTCTTTTGTATAATGTGTTTTCAAGATAGAGATGCAAACAGCAACTGTGGGTTACTGACTTATGTAACAGTACTGATCTCATTGGCCCCTGGCAGCAAGAAATCTGCACCTCTCCTCCAGCATCTGAGGACCAAAAAAATTTTGTATGATCCGTAGACCACCACGATTATGGGGGTCCTGACCTGTTTTCCCTATATGTATACATTTTTTGAACTAACTAATAAGAATCACCCCACTAGGCACAAAAGATTATTTTTTATTTCCCATTTTCCTATACAGTTAAATGTGTCTACAATAACCGATTAAGAGGATTTCCACGCTGTTAGCCAAAAACAAATATTCAAGTTAATTTCTGAAAATGAGTTGCTGTTTTCTTCCTCATGCTTTCGCTGTATCCATTGAATAATTTATTTTCTGAAGAAAAAGTACTAATTTTGTAAGGTTTAGAATAGAGAGTGAAAATATTAGTGCAAAATCCTTACGCATTTGAAGTCGATACACAATTGGAACTGTGATATATTTTAGTTTTATTAATATTTAAGAACAATCAAATGTTATTGATACACAATTTTATGCCCAATATTGAAACAACGAAATGTAAATACGAACGAAATATTTCCAAAAATTATCCAAATCACAGACGATAAATGAAACGTATGAAAATTTCATATTGACTAAAAAAGTTGTTACGGTTTGTTAAGCTCATCAGTATCGTAAATGTCTTAAATTTTTTTAACCAAACCAACTTAGACACATTATAAGCTCTACAGACATTGTTTAGACCTATGATCGTAATTTTGGTATCTTTTTCAAGTTAGTTTATATATTTTTTGATTCTATGAATTAAATAGCATGGCAATGTAAGATATGACATTAATTAGAAAGACATATTTAACTTTCTTCAAGTACGTAATTTTTATGCCTAATTCTTAACTACTGCTTAAGAGACAAAGAGGAAATAAGCTAGTTTGCTTCCTCTTATACATGGAAAACGATTTGTTTTAATTATATTTTTTCTGATTAATACACTCAGCATCCGAAATTAGCGTATTGCAGTAAAGAATGCACCTGTGAATGCAATCGATTCAACGGTGAAAATCTATCCTAAAAGTGTAGCAAAGCTGTAATTTAAAAGTAAACATCTGCTCACCTTGTTGCAAATCCGTTGAAACAGTCTACCACAGAACGCGTTACTTCAAACTCGACTGTACTTGGCTTACTATTTAAGAGTTATTTCAACCGTTTTATCACAGTCATGAGAAGTTGTTTCTTAAAATGGATGCTAACATATTGCGTTTAAATGTTACTAATATGATAGATTATATAAGCAATCAAAGCTTTTTTTTTTTTTTTTTTCAAATTTGGTTTCGCACTATAAAACTATTAAGAAATAGCCTATCTAAAAATAGTTAAATTTCTTTAATTTTCAGGACTAAAGATTTTTAGGTTACTTAAACCAAGATGTGAATATTTCCTACTTTAGAGAAACTAAGTCGATATGATTAATATATTTTGTTTTCTAATTTAGCATTATCTTGCTAAATTAACAGCAAATATAGCGTGAAAAAAATAGTCGCAATCACTTTTCTTTAATGATTTAGTCAGGGACATAATTGCATATAGGCTATCAATACCAAACACCACTAGATTTTTCTCTCAGTGATGCATTTTTGTTAAAGTGTCTTAGCATTTTGTATTTTATAATTTTTTTAGTTTCATTTTCATTGTGAAATTATGGCATAGTTCTAAACATTTGGGGACGTATATTCACAATTACGATGATAATGTGACTTTTCCAGAAAACTGTTAAATGGAAAAACTGTCAATTGTATCAACTTGAATTGGCTTATTAATATGTACATGTGTACGTAAGCTTTCATTTAACTCTCAAACCCTTTTTCTTTCAGACGATACCAATTACATGCCTGAATATCCAGAGTTAACTACACTAGCAGATTCCTTGACTACCGATGGCTTGAAAGCGGGTATGTATAATGAATACTCATAAAAAGTTTTGCAAGGGTAAACGTCTGTTGAGAAAATTGCTATACAATGTAACGTTTCAAAATGTTCTGACCAGGATAGTAGAGCATATAATATAAAGAAGATCATCGGACTATAATTAGATCGTTGCATGAAGATATATTTTTTTTAATCAGTTGTTATGTATGTCAGAACCTAATTTTATCGTAAAATTACAGTAACTACGTAGTATTTACCCAAACTAACAGTTTTAATTCATTCATATCATTTTAATAATGAGCACATGGTAAATACAGTAAAAAGTCTGCTGTAAGACTTTACTAGAAATTGATAATGAAGGGATTTCCAATTTCATCTGAATAAATATGTTTAAACAGCAGTGTTTCGTTCAACAAGTCTATAATAATGCTGTTTCGTAGCAAATTACAATTTTAGAGGAGAAGTATAGGTTTCCGAAGAGAAGATACTAGAAAATCCATACCCTTACAACAAAGAGTGAAATAAAAATATTCAGACTAGCCAATCATATTTAAGAAGACAGTTATACACTGTTATGTAAATTTCTATACGACATACATATCCATCTAAGCTGATAATATACTAAAAAGCATGAACTAGGTGTTTTACAAACATTTTCAGAAACTAGACATTTAATCAAAAAATCGGGAAGAGATGTTTGATATAAAAAATACAAATATATATTATAACCACAATGTACAAAAGTTCCTTAAAAATTAAATTTTATAAGAGTGAATGAACAAATAGAATGTAATAAGTTTTTTTGTGTTATTGAGTCTTCGCCTGTGTGACGCATGTGCCAGCAATAATTGTGAATCTTTCAGATTTCTTAATTTATGGTTTACTTTTCCTTTTCAAATTTCATTTTTCTTCTTATGTTATCTGTAATGTTGTATCAGTACTTGTGAGATTCATTGTATTAATTATACACGTTTTGACTTCAGGTAATATATTCACATGATTTGTGACTACCGAAATAAACTTCTAAAATTTTTAATTTTTACTGATGGGAATTTCTGTATTTTCAGACGGTGATCGACTTTCCTACTCCATCCTGATTGTCATGCCTACAACGTTATGCCTATGGATATTATCAACTTAGTACCAACCATGCAACACGAGGAAACTTTGAGAGACTTGTGTGTTTTAAGAATCATCTGGTTCTTTTGACTGATGAATGTTTTGTGAAATACTTCGCACAATTTTTATACATTTTTATATATTTTTGTTGTGAATAATTTTATAATGATTTCAAATCAATAAGAAAAAGAAAGTAATGACAAACATTATAAGATAAATTTCAAATTAATTATATTACATTATAATCTAAAATTTAGTACTCACTTTATCCCGAACGAAATATCTATGGCCAATGAACTGTATAAAATTCAATCAATCAAATTGGGACACATGGCAAACTTGATATTGTAAATATAGTCTAACAGCTGAGCATTATTAAGAGTGCGTGGTAGATAAATAAACGCTGAAAACATTATTGATTTCTACGCTTTTTTCGAAGCCAATATGGATAAAATACTCAATGGCAATCTTAGATAATGGTATTTGCCAACTTTATGAGTAAATATTTATTCAAAATTACTAATTCGTTACGCGTGATCTCTTGCGCCGCAGTTAAACGCACCAGGTTCCGGCGTCAGAGATAGGGCCTCAGAATTTCGTAACACGGGAAACTATTTTCTTTAAAACGTTGGCTAAAACTATTGTCTAGGATTGCTATTGTTTAATTTTTGCAAATAGGCTTCAAGAAACCTACAATTATAGGATAATGCTTTTAGCGTGGAATTATGTACCACACCTTCTTAACATACAAGTTTGATAACGTCAGTACACATTTCACTGTTTCTTTAAACTGTACAGGAACGCTAACATGATTGTAAGGAACATTATGATCTAATACCTACTTTCTCAACACGCATATACACCAATGATGTAAATTTACAAATAATGTTTACATTGTACCGGACACACTTTGTTTGCTCAACAATTTAAACATGCATAATTTTAGTAGAAACAAACAAGTATTTTTGGCGCGTTTTAAATATTGTTCGCCCAACATATGTTTGTTCGATGTTTTACATGTTTGTTTGGCAAGGAAAAAAGCGTAGGTATATACACTGCAATCAACATACTACAGAGTAATGGAAGATTTTAACGTTGTCAGTACGTAATTATAGAAACAGTTTGGCATTATTACTACATAAGTCTGGTGTATATTTGACTGTTTCATAAAAACTACACGCAAATTACCACTTATGCATGAGAAAAAGTTTACAATAACTAATGTCTCAACAGTCCTTTACACTGTTGTAAATTTACAATAACTTCTGACGGTGTACGGATGATTGTACCAATTTTTTTCTCTGTGTCAACGTTTAGCATCATATTCTCTTCATATTGCAAGTGTTCACTTTTCACATAGTCCGCCATCATATATGATGTACTTTGTGTGGTAGCCTTCTGTTAGGGCATCGTTCTTTGTACAAGCCTTTTGCAGCACATCAACATTCGTAAACCACACCGTTGGCGACACAGTTGAATAATGTATAGATTATAATTTATTAGTTTGTGGACATACGCCATTGCTCATGTTTTGTTGACCGAACTTGTATTGAAAGACAAAGTGATAAAATACAAGAACACACAAAAAACACAGAAAAAAGCCCAGAGGAATTTCGTCAGTTTAATTATTATTATTATTATTACATATTTATCAGCAAGAATTCTAAAGATAGAATTCAGTCAAGAATTTGACAACATCTAAACACAAAAGACAGACACATAGAAAAACCATATTCCCAATATGAGAAAAGATGGAAAGATACATAAATAGTGGACAGCGTACAACAAATAACAAACAATAGACAACACAACACAAGTTAAAATCAACGAAAAAATTCAACGTTTCGGGGATTGCGATACATCCCCGTCTTCAGGCTGAGACACAGCTGGTCGGAACACCAAGATGCGAATTCACATATTTAAATATTTTCTAGATATTGTGATTGTTTTATTGTTTTGTAATATTACATCTTAAATAGCATGGTGACAATTATATTGTTAGTTATTTTTTATTCTTAAATTAAAATTCAACAATTTGACACAACACTTAGTTGCTCATAGCAACAAATTTAATGTCGTTTACTTACTACGCATTTTTAAATTTTTTTCTTTTGACGTTAATATCTGCGTAAATGCAACCACTTGTAAAACACCGAACGAAAGTGACACCAATTTTATAGCAACTGATTCACTAATCTTACATTAGTACAGATTATTTCAATTCGTATTACCTTCGTAACTATTCTTTTAGGTGCATTAATTGTAAACCTTCGCATTACGCAAATTTTGGCTGTACATCACACAATATATAATTCAATATTATTTATAAACATAATCAAAATACACTTTGGCCAACATTGGGTCAGTTTTGGCTTATTAGTCAGCGATAATTCAACATCCAGTAATTTACCTGTCAAATACTAGCAAACATATTACATAACATACTTAATGTGTTGGCATGATGTGGTATTATTATCACTATATCCAATGATTTGTCACGGAAAATGTTGACTGTTTGCTTAGCTGTGATGAATTATGTAAACTTTCGACGAGTTTTGTTCGTCTTTTGACTGCCCGCGTTTGGCAAGACCAATTAAAGTTCTTTTACGCCTGTACTAAAACAGTTTTATTTTGAAGTAAATGTGTCGTTGACATCGACATTAAATAACTTTTCTCAAAACCATGATTTAAAGGAATCAAGACTGGTTGCTCTCAAGCGTATACAACCATGTACAGATTAAGACATTATTTAAACCGTTTAGAATCGTGAAAAAGTAATTTAATCCAGTGTTACTTAAAATACTTAATACTACAGATAGGCGTAACTAGGCTAAACCTCAGATAAAGGAATTCATTCCCATAACTATAAAATATCTTCACTGTAGTTTAAATCTAATTTTTCTGATAACTTGTGAAAATCATAAACATTGTTATAACTGTAATAATTACATTACCTACTAATAGAATATAATAGGGAAAAAGATATTTCCTCTTTCAAAACATTTATTTAAAAAATGTAAACAAAGTTGCGTGGAAGAGGCGCGTGGAAAACTTCAAGTAAAAAGTTTGTAATAATTAACATGAGTAAGTGATTTCAAATAAATGTCCAGTTTGTGACTTTTTTTATAATGGCGCAAGGTTCTGTATCTTTCATACTTAACACCAGTACACAACACACGTGAAAAAGTGCATGTAACGACGTAGTTTACAAAACTATTAACAGTTTCAAGGACTAGAGAGTATAGGATAAATAAAACTTCGACTGTTAATGTTCACATGCCAAGTATTTTACAATGATGTCCCCATAGGCAAATCATTACTGGAATACCAATTAGTAAACTGCACAATAATCGAGAAGCACCTGAAAAACAATAAAAAAATAAACTCAAAGCGTGCTTTCAAAATATTTAACTAGTGTCAACACACACACACACACGCACGCACACACACACACACACACACACACATATATATATATATATATATATATTTTATGGCACATGTAAATAACAATCCTAAGAAAGAAAACTTCAGTACAGATAAGTTTTAATAGCACTAGGTTAACCTTCTTGAGTTTTATTTAAAAAAAAAAGTACTAAGTATTATTGTGAATTCTTTGAGTTGAAGAATTTTTGCTTCCGAAACGAAATAAATTACGATAAATTATTGAGTGCAAAATGTTAGGAGGACAGTGAATATAAAATAACAAAATAAACATAAATCATAGCGTCAGGAAAATGGAATATTATCTTGAATGTTAAGAGACAGCAATTTCGTCGTTTGCTGTTTATTCAGAAAATTTATACTACCAATGGCTATGGTTAGACAACTTGATTTATCCAAAACAACAGCGTTAAAGTTTCTCCACAAGCATTTGTCTTTAAACAATATAGTTGTCAACTACAGTAACAATTATCCAGTGATGATTAGGCGTAGGCGTGAATGCTGATTATTGTTTCAAGACTTAAATGCAGATTTATAATTTTAAAGACAGTAATTTATATTTTTGAGCCTGCTTTCCACATCAGTGGTCATAGTGCCAGATTATCTGGAAACAGAACGTCATACGTTCGTGTAACATAAAATTATGATACCGTAAATTGGTTTTGGGGGGGAGGGGGGAGGGGGTGTAACTTTGCCTTATATTGGGGTTATTTTGCACTTTATATTTTTGTTGTAAGTGAAGGTTTGCAGAATCCCAAATTGTTGACGACTTTGCCATTCGTAGCTGTAATAATCTTATATATAAAATGAAGTGTCCTGGCACACTCACTCACTCACTCACCATGACATTTTGAGAAAAGCTTCTCCTTGCAGCGCAGGCACCCACTAGGATTGGATTTCCGAAATTCGATAAATAAGGGGGTGAAAAGGGGTGAAATGTGTTTTCAAAGAATCCCCAATATCTCATTAACCGGGAAAGCTATCATATTATTTAAACTTCAAAATATTTCCCAAACAAATGCATATTTGTGAATTTTTCGATTTTGCGAAATTCGAAACTTAAGGGGTGAAAGCCGTTAAATGTGTTTTTGATCATATCTGTGATTTCACCTAAACCATTTCAGATAGTGAAGTGATTTTTCTTTAAAAATATGCTTAAGTAAATATCTAAAAAGCATTTTCAGAATTTTTCGAAATTCGTCCTTGGAAAACTCTTACAAAATAAAACGTGTTTTAAATGAATCGCACTTATCTCCTAAACCAGTGGAAATATTGAAATGGTTCTTGCTTTAAAATGAATCTTACGTAAATATTAAAAAAGAAATTTCAGGATTTTTCGAAATTCGTCCTTGAAAGCTGTTAAAAAAAAATAATATGTTTTCAAAATCATCTGTGCCGCTTTATACCCGTTGAGATATCGAGATGATTTTTTGATAGGAATAAAGCTTATGTAAATATCTATAAATCAAATTCAGGATTTTATGAATTTCGAAAATTAAGGATGTCAAAATGTTACAGTCTTCCGAAAAAAGAGAACGATCATGGAGAAATAATTATACAATTGTTTCTTTTTGCCAACCTACTCATAAATAAAACCTCTTTGGACTGTAGCCTGTGCATACGAAAGAATTATTACGGCCTGCCTTTAAGCATTCAGTCAGGTATTGTATAAAGTTTGTGGTGTGGGAGGGGTGGGGTTACGGGTTCGTATCCCGTGCAAGACTTTGCGATGGGAATTGCTATGAAATCATACGAGCATATTGCGCACGCTCTTTAAGACAATTTATAGTTCACTGTTATTGAGTACGCTAGCTGTTAAATACCTCCATCACATATTTTATCCAGAGTTACTGTTTACATTACATAATTTCACGCGGGCAAAGCCGCAGCCGGGCAGCTATTTTATAGAGAAATAAAGATGAATTAAAAACATAGATGTTCTGCAATTAAAGTACACTCAGCGAAGTGGTCTGGATAAGGCTGTTTGTATTTGTTGTTTTAAAGATATACAGAGAATATAGTAACACCATCAATTAATACGTAATTAAAAGTTAGTTGCTCTTTTCTATAGTATACGCGGGCGAAGCCACAAAAGGACAGCTAGTAAACAATACTTTAGAGTGACTATTATTATGGAATTCCAACATAGAATGAAATAAATGTAACGGTGCAATGTTACCCATGGGGCTGCAAAGTATCCTCACTTTACGGTATTTCAAAATATGTTGTCTGTGCCATTTCAATGTATTAGCTATTCAGTCCATTCTGTTGTCACGGAAAAACAAACATTACGAAGATTATAGCATCTAAGTACAACCATCAAAGAGCTTACTTTATATTGTTAGAACACCATTATTACATTTTCCAATTTTTCGGCTGTCCCACAAAATTCCACTTCACGGCCACAATTGCAAGATTTTATGTTTCAACAGGATGTTGCTCCACCATACTAACACAACGATGTTTGTAATTGACTGTATAGTAAGCGAACACGACGGTGGATCGGCCGTGCATCAGCTGACAGTCTGCAGTTCCTAGCATGGCCTCCACGCTCACCGGACCTAACACCGTGTTTTTTTATCGTGGGATTACATCAAATACACTGTTTATACGTCTCCATTTCCCCACAACATCGCTGATTTTCGAGGACATTTACGGATGCCCTGACATCGATGCGGACACGTTGGGGCGAGCGTGCGCCGAATTCGACTGGAGACACCCCATCAGCACAACTCTTTCAAATATAACATGTTATTTAAAATACGGCCGTGAAATATAATAAAAATTTACTTTCTAACTGCGCTCTCATTCCCTCCTTTCCACTCATTGTTTTTCAGTACACTTCATTTGAATATTGGTAATTCATTTTTGCTGATAAAACACTTAATTCACAATTGTCAAGATGAATACCCTCAGTAATGGTGGAGTAAGGATGCTGGAAAATATGTTATGCAGACGCAGAAATGAGTTAATTACCCTTTTTTATTTCAATCATACGGTGCTGTGTATACTATTTCAGACTGAACAACATACCTGATTCAATTCTGTTTCTCGGCAGAGTAGTATACGCTACTTTAAATGTGGCTTTATCTGGAAGTATGTTAGTTGTTTCGAACATCTTAATTACTTGTGGGTCTCTGCGACAACCCACGTATGCCGTTTGTTTCTTCCTCCAGCACACGTTGTAGGCTGACATGCACTGGTTGTTTGGTAGCGAGGTCGACCAAGCCAACGTAATAGAAGACAACACTTGTTCTGGGCCTCCTGCACGGTTAAATGCTTCACCTGCAAGTACAATCCAATCTTACAATGATGTATGTTTTATTTAGAAAATATAAATGACTAAAATACAAAAAATTAAAGATATAAAGGCTTTTCAAGCAAAATGAAGATCTTGCAAGATTATCTTGGTTTGTCATTTCAGATAATTTTTGTATTAACGCCTCTTTTATTGTGTTATTACTAAGTGTAATGCATTCAGTTCACACCATATTTGTAAGAAATACGATTTATTTTGTAGACAAATATTGTAGCTGATTTTTACTGGAATTATTTTTTTTATAGATTTCACAGTTTTTGTACAATGGAATATTAAATAAAAATTAGCATAAAACGATTTCATGCTAGAATGCCATACCAACTGACTTTCCGAAATGAAATAATTCACAATGAAAAACAGTGTCACGGGCTACGCCAAGATTTTTAACTCAGTAACGTTTATAAAAAATAATACAAAATTCAGTGCGGTTTTTGTACAAGTCTTGGCGTATCCCGTGACACTGTTCTCCAGTGTGTATTATTTCATTTCGGTTGGTATGTCTCTCTAGTATAAAAGCGTTTTATGCGAATCTAGATTTGGATATACCATTGTACAAAAACTGCGAAACAGCAAAAAATAATCACTATGAATATCTACGACAATCTGTTCATCAAACAAAACAAAAACGTATTAAACAAATAAATGTTTCGGTGGTCTCCCTTTTTCATCTAATGGAGGTACGTTACTGATAAAAAAGAAAGTTATAATAATATTAGTTCCATAAAACTGTAAGAAAACTAAACAGAATGAAGAAAATACTTGCATAATACTGTTAGAGAAGTGACTGTTTTATGCTATAATAAATAAATTGTTTATTTTACTTTATTTTCTTAAACAGCCTGTATGAGTTGTATCAACTGAGTCATTTTGTCAGAATAGTAAAATTTTACCTGTCCGCAAATGGTTTAATCGGCAAATAGTTTTGGATTAGGTTAACAGAATGAAAGTATAAAGCATTTTATTTAAATGGCGTCAGTGTTTTACACATATCTCTTTTGCCATTTATAAAACACTGTTATAAATGTATCCGTAATAAATTAATGCATTATGAAATGACCCATCTTACATCGTTACAATAAACAAGTTATATTTTCAAATAAATGAGTCCGTCTACTGAAAAACAATTCAGGACATGACATTGACATGTATTATGTGTATGTAATTCAATTCTAATAAATTATTTTAAAAGCATTAAAATAAAGCCTAGTAAAATAGTCTTTACAAAAAAAGAACATGAAACCATATTTAACAAAGATTTAATAGGCTGAAATTTTGATAATCGTTTATCTACGTAGATGATGCAACGGCCTTTCCAATAACCATTCTAAAAGATCACAGATAGCACAGAATAAATATAGATATAATAAACATAGATAGGATGGATAGGTTACCGTGCAGATGTCTGGTCTGAATCATTGTAGAGTGTGAAAACCAAGGAAAACAAAATAACAAAACATTAGTCACAAGATGATGTAATTGTACTTCAATTTTTCACTAGTGTAGATAAACTCTACTGGTGCAATTAAATATACTTGCAGTACTCTATGTAATGTCATTTAGCAGCAAGAACAATGTTATAGGCAAAATATGTTCCTATTCCGAAATGCATGTAGGACTTATCGAGCTGGCCAAATTATTTGATGGAATTCTTATTGGAGCTTTTAGAGTTGCGTATGTTTTTTGAGGACAGGCACAGTCTCATTTATATAGCATACCACTTGACTGTATTGGGATTAGATGAAAGTGGATTCCCATGTTCGGAGTCATCGTGCACTTTAAACATTTAACTGGCTTTGTATTTTAACGTCCTTTAATTGTTTAAGTGTGACAAAATACATTTACATTAAATAATTTATTTCATTTAAATTTTGTAAATTGTTTGTTAGATTTATTACATTGTGGAGGTTTACAAACACATTGATAATCAGAACTTACCCAGTTTCTTACGTAGGAGAGTGAAATTAAAGCTATCAGCCATCATTTGATTGAGGTCCAAAGCTATTAAATTGATGAAGTACCCATTACAGTCATTCCTTTCATCTGGGAAATCTATAAATTTATAATCAATGGATCGTAATCTGTCGCAGTCTATCGTAAGTTTGTCACAGGGAGACGACTTCATCTGTCTCGCACATCCAATTCTTGGCGTCAGAACTTTTTTCCACAGTTCTTCGTCGAAGTTCTCGTCTTGTTCGTGGACTGTGGTCAGACTGTCGATTACAAGGCCCGGCGCTGTAAAAAAAACATAATTTTAGACAGCTATATATATGGCGCATTGTTACATTTAGTTTCCTCAATACTAATTGTTCACATTTGAGAGCGTTCAATTACACTTCAACGAATACATATTACAAGAAACCATACCATTCCACGAATTGATTTGCAAGGATATTAGCTTTCAAAGTCCTGTACACGTTCAGTACTTTTGAGATAAAGTCGGAAGTAATAAAACTCTTACTTGGGGACTGTGAACTATTATCAAACCTGGATAAAACACTCACAAACTCCCACACTACCTTGCCAGGTGTACAACTGTCCACTCACTGGAGCAGCAGACAATGTACAAGTAACTGAGAACAGAGTGTACACAGAACTTTAGAGTGCAGTTAGCTGGTCGTTAAGTTTTCATAGTCGTGCAAGGTTACTGTCAGCTCGTACTCTTCTGCATTAGTGCAATTAACACCGAATATCAATTTTATAAGAAGATTCCTCTTTTTTTTTTCGCTTTCCTTAAGCGTATTCACTTGTGCTCTGGCATTCCCTCTGTATTTTTTCTCTCTCTGGTAAACAAACACAGTAGAAGACAGTTAACGATTTTTTAACAACATGTTCTCAATGATAACGTTAATTCCATCATTTTCCTTGTTAACTCATTCCAATTTACATCATTAATTTAATAGCTGGCAATGTCACAATGGCGTATTTATTTACAATATTTCGTCGTTTTTTTTTATTCCTGACATATTTGGAGTAACTGACTTTTGGTGAAAAGAATCATGCACCACCTTGTTTCAGTGTCTTATGAGCACATCTGCAGTTCTGCTTCAATGTCAGTGATAGGATGTTTCTAACTCTCAGCATCTCATGGTCCTCTCAGCACTTCACAGACGTGTGGTTTCACAGTGACATTGTTGGCAGAGTCATATGAGCAACGCCTCGGCCAATAACCACGAAGCAGAGTTGTAAGGCATTGTAACAAAGTGTTGCAGAATTATTTTCACTATAAACCAGTGTCTCTAAACACCCAGAGAGTGTAATTGCGTGGAAATAAGATTGTTTGGAGTTCACCATCATAAAAAACAGTATCAAACTGAACATGTAATTACGCATAGCGGTTGGCAGATAGTGCGAGAGAGAGATAATTTAAAAGTTAGTACTCTACGTAGGCACGAAATAAATAAAGAAAGAGATAGAAGGACCGGAAGTCCGCTCTCTGGGCAAATCGAATCACTGCCTTAGAGCTTCAAATTCGCCCGAGGATTCACACAGAATTCATTAACCTAATGGAGTGATACCATGAGACTTTAACTGACTCAAGTTCTTACTTGTGTATGCTCATAACCAGCAGTATACTATCTCGAGGTACTAAAACAGTTGCCATTACACGCACAGTATTAAATACATGGCTGCTAGGGTAAATGAAAGTATGTACGCCGATGGAACTGCTGCGGACACACCAAGTGTATACGCATTTTTTTTTTATTTTCTTTCAAAATAATTTACAAAAAAGGAAACAGCCTTTAGCCTTAAACCAGAAGCGTGAGTTGAAATTCATGATTAAGTTTGGCCAAATATTAGTAACTATTGTTTACATTGTTATTGGAAAGTTTCTCGGGTGGTGGGGGGGGGGGAGGAGTTGTCGGCAGACTGACATGAAAAATAACTGACAGCTCAATAAAATGAGAAAGCGAGCACAATCTGAACTTGCGTATTCGGCCGCATCTTGAATTTTGTTACTCTGCGGCCATCTTGACAGCGCTGTTGGATGTACTCTTCGCGTAGACTTAATTTTTAGGTAACCTGTATAAGGGTGAAAATTTTGAAACAATTATCAACATTTTGGAAAAACATTATGTTTGAAGGTCACTTGTAATGTATGCCAAGGTCTTCAGAGTCTCCCCAACCCCTGCGTCCGCTCTTTAATTTATATTATGTAATTGAGTTTCCATGTAATTACAGATTATGCGACGACTTACTGAAAGGACAGATATAAAGTTAGTAGCGTGTAACTTATTGTTGCAAAGTAGAAATAAAAATATGTTATAGTCGTTAACGACGCTTTTAAGTGTTGCATTACGGAGACTTATGTTTAAATTCCGGGTGACCCGAATTTTTTCGGAACATTTATAGGCCTACTTTGATTATTTGTATATGATATAATTTGTATTGAACTTACGTGAATTCATTTACTTTTTCAGTCACAAAAAGTAGTTAACTGGTTATATAACGACATAGTGTCATTATTTAGAAACAATTGGCAAGAGAGAAGTAGGCTACCTACTTTACTTGAGCGCCTATTTACAGACCGTACCTCGTGGTTCAAAAAGTATTAAACATATTTTTAAAAGTTAAAAATATATCTGCTGTTTGGAAATGTTCAAAACTGACATTAGGGGAACTTAAACGTAAATATAGAACACTGATTAATTTCCGAACTCTACGGAAAATCTGTAAATACTTTTGTAGAAAGAACACTGAAACATTAAATTTGCGATATTGCTTTTAGGCGGTTACATTATCAAACCAAGTACGAATACTAAAGGATCTTCAACAGCTGCATGTAGAAAAAAATATGAATTTTTATGAGTTTTCAGAGGTTATTGTAATAATGTTACGGAGCTTTTATTCTAAATTTTTAAACATTTCTGAAGTCTATGATACCTTTATAATTGTTTTTTTCAATATTACTTTGTCCCACATTAAAATTTCTTAGGAAGGTCATAAAAAATAATAATAAACCTTGAGCAAAACTTATCACGAATTTTTAACATCACCAATAACTATTACTACTGATAATTTAGGAAAATAAGTGTGAAAAACATACGCTACATTAAAAATAATTAGCATAAGATACAGTAATATGTCTAAAAACATTAGTGTTTCTCCCCGTTCCCGTATGTATTCCTGCATCAGTTCTACAGCAATGCTAATTTTAACGTGAGTGTGAGAGATATTTTTATCTGCGCTTAACATCGATGGCATCAGCGCTGGTGAGGGGTGACATGAGGTGAGTATGGAGCAACGCCGGATTGAACGGACGGGGGAAACGGGAGATCCCAGTGAAAACCCGCCGAACAATTGCGTCGTTCGGCACATTTTCCACATGCGAAACTCCAAGGATCGATCCCACCGGGAATCAAACTCCGAAACGCCTTGACCAAGGCCATCTAATTATGACGTGATGCTAAAGGATATGCAATAAGTATAAAATAATAAGCGCCTATTGAAATGTGTTCATTAATTAATGGGATAACTTTACGCTTCTCCTAGACGTACAACAATGACACGACTTACAATCGCGAACTTCTGAAAATATTAGTCTGTTATTAAAAAATCTCTGATATAAAGTGTGTCCCGTAAAGAATTTCCGTAGTTTGCGATGGTTAACCAAATATGTAAAAAATAATAATGTGGCCATAATCTTAATATATAAAATGAAGTGTCCTGACAAACTCACTCACACACTCATAAACTCACAGCCCAAACCTCTGGATCCAGAACCATGAAATATTGAGGGAAGCTTCGCCTTGAACCGTAGGCACCCACTAAGAATGGATTTTTTGAAATTCGATAATTAAGGGGATGAAAAGGGGTGAAAAGTGTTTTCAAAGAATCCCTGATATCTCATTAACCGGGAAAACTACTTTTTTTTTGCTTTATGATATTGCACAAATAAATGCATATTTGGAAATTTTTCGATTTTGCGAAATTCGAAAATTAAGAGGGTGAAAAGCCGTAAAAATGTGTTTTTCATTAATACGTGATTTCTCTTAAACCATTTCAGATAGTGAGATGATATTTTCTTTTAAATTATGCTTAAGTAAATATCTAAAAAGAATTTTCAGAATTTTTCGAAATTCGTCCTTGAAAGCTCTTTAAAAAACGTGTTTTAAATGAATCGCACTTATCTCCTAAACCAGTGGAAATATTGAAAAGGTTTTTGCTTTAAAACTAATATTACGTAAATATCAAAAAAGTAATTTCATGATTTTTCTATATTCGTCCTTGATAGCAGTTAAAAAAATAAAACGTGTTTTCAAATAATCATCTGTTCCGCTTATACCCGTTGAGATATCGAGATGATTTTTTGATAAGAATGAAGCTTATGTAAATATCTACAAATCGAATTCAGGATTTTATGAAATTCGAAGATTAAGGATGTCAAAAGCAGTAAAATGTTACAGTCTTCCGAAAAAAGAGAACGATCATGGAGAAATAATTCAACAATTGTTTCTTTTTGCCAACCTACTCATAAATAAAACCTCTTTGGATTGTAGCCTGTGCACACGAAAGAATTATTACGGCCTGCCTTTAAGCATTTACTCAGGTGTTGTATAAAATTTGTGGTGTGGGAGGGGTTTGGGTTACGGGTTCGTATCCCGTGCAAGACTTTGCGATGGGAATTACTATGACATCGTACAAGCATATTGCGCGCGCTCTTTACACTGAGCTAAGACAATTTATAGTTCATTGTTATTGAGTACGCTATCTGTTAAATGATTTCATCTCATATTTTATCCAGAGTTACTGTTACATTACATAATTTCACGCGGGCAAAGCCGCAACCGGCCAGCTGTTACATATGTATTTTAGCAAGTAATTTACAAGAACAAGAAACTATCACAAAACTTTACTTATAAATAAATAAATATATATATATTTATACATATATACACACACTAAAAATTGTAATATAAATATATGCACTGCTTTTTATATTTATGGACAATGTGAGAGTTTTTCTTGTTAGTTATTTTACATGAATCAACGAAAATATTATTTACATATTTAAAATAGTATATAGTAAATTAAAAAATTAATACATTCTGTGAAAAATATTCAATAGACAAGCAAAATGTCGGTAGCCAAGTAGTAATTTGAGAAAAACCTAAATATATACCTAAATAAAGACAAATTTATGTTTTGTACTTGAATCTGTCTATTTTTTTATGTTAATGTCAATGCATATATCATATTTTGTTTGCTTATATACAACTATGATGACAAAAATATATAGAATTTTAACTTTACCGTATTTAGCGAATTTATCAGACACAGGTCCAGATGTGGAGTTATCTTGTATGGCGACAATACTGAGACTATGCCGACTACATATATCCAGGTCTGTAGTAGAGTACTCATATGTACAACCCGCACGACTGCTGCCTGGAGCCCAGCAGTTACTGTACCCTCGTATACACTCCATGCCTTCGGTGGGTGGTGGGACCCAACTTTTTGGGTCTATCGAAAAGTCTCTTTCTGATAGTATAGGATTATTATCCATAGTTTCTTGATCTGAAGACACACAAACCACTCATGTGAGAAAACTTAAAATTCCAACATAACTTTATTCAACTACAGTATTCATTATTAAACTCTTTTGCTTTGGTTATAGATCATGGTGTAAAAATTTTGAAATTAAATTGCAGGTTTCATATCAGGTAGGGTTTTGGACTTTGATACTTTCGACATGTCCTTCTTATAAACATTTTTAATTAAGGCGCGATGGAATATCAGTTCAGCCAACTAGCCATATATCATTTCATAAATTGAATTGCCCAAATTATTGAAGCCTTTTTTAGAAAGCTATTGTAGCACTATAATATGTATGGTGTAAGTTGAGGATTTATACAATACCGTTACAAAGAAAACATGGAACCCTTTTGACACCTGGGAGATCATATCTTTTTCAAATACCTTCGTAAACGTTTGCCGTTTTGGAAATACATTCACATCAGTGAAATAAGTTGAACACATTAATAATGGGTAACGTGCGACTTGGAGTTGTGCGTTAGTATTTTTTAACTTACAAGTGGTGTTTCATTAAAGAATACACAAATCAGAAACCGAAAACCTCAGTAAGTATAGCGTCATATAACGATATATTGAACAATAACGTTACATGCCAAATAAGTTTATATATTTTGAAACCCAGCAGTGTTTTCAAATTACTTTATTGTACGCTCCATGTGTCAGAGTGTGTGACGTATTTTTTAAATATTTTATTTATTAATTCTCTTAGTACCGCAAGCCCTACTATTTGTATGTTTGTTCTGAGTTATTTAATCATAATATTTGTCCTATGCAGTTTTTTTGGAAGGAAGATTGGTAAAGGAGTCAAGTGAGTGTTGTCGTGCACGAGGAAGGTTGTCGGGGATATAGCCGTAGACGATATAAAAAGGCTGGTGAGAACATTAGGAGATGTGCGGTAGGTGAAGCTACAAATATTAACGTTTGTACGGGCACACAAAGTTTCGCTGCTTACGTGTGTAACTAGGAGACCTGTAGTTAGATAATACCATAGTGTACCCTGAAACAGTCTCACTACCGCTTTAATACTATCAGCATTATACTGAACTAGTCGGTCAAAAGTAGAATTTATTTTGGAAGAAACATTACATGACAATTATTACAGTAAGGCTTGCTGGTGCAAATTACATTTTAAACCATTAAATCATTTGATCGCATTAAGTTGTAAGATTGAATCTGAAGTCCACGTCAGTCAATTATTAAATATCTTAAATTTTGCTGCATGTAATTCTCCCTGGCACCCACTATTCTATTTAAATTAACACTGTGTAGTGTAGCCGTGTACTAATTACAGTAAACTTCTAGTGTGTACGTAGTTGTTTAGCATTAGCTAGCGTTTGTAGTCATATGTTCAAACAATTATTACAATTCTCATTATACATACATACCTACTACTGCATTTTCTGTAATGTTATCCTGCATCATCAGTTAAATGGTAATTTAACTAAATGAATGAGATGGGCCTACGCTTACAATAGTTAACTCGTACAATACAACGAAACATACATTGTTAAGAATGTCCGACAGTTAAAACGCTTTCATACAGTCAATTATAGCAGTCAGCATTATTTTAGACAATACTGCTAGACATTTGGGCTACACTGTCTTCAAAACACTTTTTTTTTAAACTGTATTCGTGCTTCAAATTCAAACAGTTCACACAGTTTCCTTCAAAATGGCTCTTAAAATCTTAGAATGATTATTTGTTCTGTATAATATTTTGTAATTCAAAAGTTAAAACTTATTTACGTACCACAGCCAAGGGCAGATGTCGCCATCAAGAGTAGGAGTGTCTGAATCATTGTTAGTGAGTGAGCTGCGCCGAACAATCTGAAAACATAGCGATTAAGAAATGCAACAGCTAGGGAGAATGTAATGCGTGATGCAGTAAATATGAAGCAACGAGTAAATTAACAACTGTACGTTCTGTACATTGGCTGAAAACATACAGCAGTATTTCACACTTGTACAGTCAATGGTCAACTGACATTCACTAGTATATCAAATACATCTACAGTTTCAAAACCAACAATACCAACGTCTACAAACTATTACAAAAAAAATGTATAACTGCCAACACAATAGAGAAATTACATTTTAATGCTAATGATTTGCAGAATAAGCTTTGAGGTATGTATATTTGTAAAAAAAAAAAAAACGGTAATTTAAATAATTTTCTTCAAAATACAATCATTACATTGAACAATAAAATGCAAGTACAACTGGATGGCAAAGGCATTGTTATGTTCCCTTAACTGACTACCTAGAAGATAAAGTAGTCAACGTAATTATTGTTTCTCTCGTGTTATGGCAGTCGGTGAGTGAATAGTGAGGTGGCAGTTTAACTCTAGCGCAATATTACAGTCATTAAAATATTGAAACATAAGAAACTAGCGTTTAATCATTTCTATATATTGCCCACAATTGTATGAAATATTTGAATTTCATGCCAGTGAAGGGTTAGCTCAAGATACAATTTTAATAACCTTCAAAAATATTTATACGTATATAATTGCACAACAATATGCACATTTCCTTATTAAAACTTAAAGTGGGGAAATATGTTTCCTAAGTTCACGTTATAAAAGTTTAAGGATTATGAATGGGATACAAGTGGGCCGAGTGATAGGTACTAATGTTGGTAACAGTGCAGCAGGAGCAGCAGAAATGCTTGCAGTGTTGAAACTACTACGTACAAGTGCGCTTCAAGAGTGTAATAATTACTGAGCTCGTTGTGAGTAGAGACTTTGCAATGTTAACTACCTATTGAACACTTTAAAGTCGAGTCGAATATTATTTATTAAAGTTATTCCGGGACTACTTAGTTACGCATATTATGCTCAGAATTATGTTATCACACTGAAACATATAGTTACTTTGTAAGATTATAGTTTTGTTTTCAGGTGAGTTTTTAAATTACTATAATAAGAGGTTAAAATATTTATGCAAAATATAATTCTTATATTTTAGTTTTCATGTCACTACGTACATCGTGAAGTTGTTTACTAAAGATTAAACTCACACCACCAACATTCAATTAACTTAAGAACGCAACAATCCTTGTAGCCGAGACTTTTCAAAGTTCCAGTTGTATTTATTGACTGGCTTCTACATCGAAAATCTAACTAAGGACAAATTAGATAGTATATTGTAATCTGTACCGTTTTTATGGACGTTGCCATTGTGAGCCGATGTTGTCGAGTGGCAGAAAACCATACAAACGACAAATAATACAAAACTCAGTATTGTCAAATTAAAACTATAAATAACGAACTCTTCGGGAAACGAATATTGTCCATCCGGAAAGACGACAAAAATTAAACGTAAGACAGAAAAAGACACAAAATACAATTCCGGGCAGGAACACACAGCTGTCTTAAATAACGTCACAAAAATAAATGTAAAACAAAAAAAAAATCAGGTGCGTAAAAGATAATCTGGAAAACGGACGAGGAAAACACAAATTAAGAGAGACTTGTTTCAACAACGTAGTTCACGAAACGTCCCATGTGCTTTCATCGAATGAAGTTTGCTACCTTTTCATGA
The DNA here is from genome assembly GCA_003012365.1 of Medauroidea extradentata. Classification (NCBI taxonomy): domain Eukaryota; kingdom Metazoa; phylum Arthropoda; class Insecta; order Phasmatodea; family Phasmatidae; genus Medauroidea; species Medauroidea extradentata. Next base: position 208,255 of record PNEQ01121132.1, read on the forward strand.
GTTTCCTTTGTTATGCATTATCTTGCTATTGATATACATTATGTAACCGGGTCAAAACACAAAACCCTACTACTCTACTATAATGATTAAATTTTCTTCACAACACAAAAATTAACTATAAACTATATAATTTGTCAACGCAAAACCACTCAGTCATGAAGACAAATATTTATAAGATCACATTACAAATTGTTTACTTAAGGTGGCCGCCTGGGTGAACGAATTTAGCGCCTTCGAGTCATAATTGCGGAAGCTGTAAGGGCGACACAGCACGCGCGTCACATCTCACCCTAGCCTGCTCAAGTCAGTTGTGACCCTATTATTCTGTGACGTAATATGAAAGATAAAGGCGTGTGTGTGTGTGTTACATGCTTATACCTTTTAAATACTCTGCACTAAGATTTTAATGTTAATATATTTTTAATTTTCTTTTTAGCTGCCTTAAAAATAAAAACTTTAGATAAAAAATGGGTACACGTAACATTGTTTGAATGTCCTAAGTCTGTGTTACTTATAAAAGCTGAGCAGTTGTCTAGTAACCTTGCAACTGCTGAAGCTATGGGATCGCGGTTGGCTTAGTGGTTAGAGCACTCGCCTCCCACCAAGGTAATCTGGGCTCGATCCCCTGATTTTCACATGTGGGATTTGTGCCGGACGATGTCTGGGATCTTCAGTTTCCCCTGCCCTTTCATTCCGGCACTGCTCCATACTTACATCATGTCACCCTCACCAGATGTTGAGTGCTGGACACAATCTCTTCACTTCACTGCTCAAGCTCTGTACATCGCACGACAACTTGGGCAGACTACGGTGTCGTAGCGTGCCATGTTTATTCTTTTATACGCGAAACCGCTAAATTTATTCCCTAATATGTTTGTCTATGAAAAATAAGATACTGTCAAATCTATACTTCTATATTTTTTAAATTGTATCATGCTGAATTGGAAACATGATTTTGGAGCACTTCAAAATACTGTAAGTACAAATATTGAATTAGGAAAACTTAACACATAAGCATGCGTTCTATTTTACTTCAGACTTTCTAAAAATGAAATTATAGTATTGCCGCTTAGTGTAAAACCAAAACACAGCGCCCCCGTTTGCACGTCGCGAATACAAGCGAAGCCTTAGGGTCGAATGTGGCAAGCTGAACTTTTTACCGTTTGCCTGTCTCCGTGCATCAAATGCGGGAAATTATATCCAGTACACCAGGTATCTGTAGCAGTTAAAACAAATTTTTTTAATGTATACTTCATTAGGCAGTTGAACTTAATCCAACTAATTGTATGTAGTAAGACAGAAAACAGGAATTGTAGTTGTATGACAGAAATAATAATTCATAATTTTTAGCCCTTCTCGGCTTATTAAAAAAATCTATTTGACGTTTAGCAAACTTTTCAGCTCAGAATATATCAAAACGTATTCTCCTCACTCAAATACACAGACTAGCCACAAAAACTTGACAAATTTAAAAACACTAGTCACTAAAATAATAATTATTTTAAAATTACACGTGATTGTGTTTTATTTGCAATATGGCGTGTGACTACAGTTTCATAGCACAAACAATTTTTACCATCATAATTTTTTGCGTAAAGACATGTCATATTTACAGTTTGCAAGTTACTTAGGTGTACAAACACCGAAATCCAACTGACCTATCGAAATTAAGTAGTTGTAAACGATGGCAGGAAATTATATGTCACGGGTTTATTTAAGAAATGTATAGAAAACACTATATCGAGATAATGAAAGTATGGTACATTACAGAATTCGTAAAATGCGAGTTTTTTGTTTAGTTATTATATACAGCCTATATAATAAAGGCCAACATGTACTTTATTTCCGAGTAAATTATTTAATTTTACTAAATAAATTAAGCAAATTTTTATTTAATCATGTCATTATATAAAAACATCATGAGTAAAAATATTTTATGCAAGCAAAATGTAGTTGCAAATAATGTGTGCAATAACACTGTACCAAACAGACATAAATTTGTGAATAGTTTAATGACGAGCATCGTGAATGTAAAAGTATGCATTTTTTTCTTTTTCTAACCTTCCCCCTGTTTTATAACATAATAATAGCGCACCCTCTTATTTATTCTCGACATTCTCGGAATTTTACATGCATATAATTTTTTGCAAATTATTTCAAACTATTTCTCGAAAATAGCCAGAACGTTGCCAGGAAAAATCGTTGTTTCCTACCATAACGTTTTTAAACGATCACTTTCCGAGAAACTATGCAATACGTGTATTGTTTTGTTTTTCCCGGGTTGAAGTATTTTCCTCGTGAAGAGGTATCCTAGAGTTTTGAAGATCGGAATAACTAACGTTCATACCTTCCCAGAATCAACAAAAGATAACTTGAGCCTTCTATATGTGCAACATTATATGGAATAAAAACAAGTAAGCCAACAAACGCAGGGAAACTGATATCGACAAAAAAATAAACAAATGGTTGTGATGTAACATTATTTCCTTGTGAAACATAGATTTAAGAGGTCACCCGCTGTAAACAGTAATCATATACTATTATTATCACCCTGCATTACCATCGAAACATTTACGTAGCACTTAGTTCACATAAGCAGTGTTGAATAATACGTCCATATAATTGTACATAAATGTTCCATCGAAGGAAAAATGCCGTATTTAAATTCTAAACAACGCCTCTCTGCGAGACATTACAATAATGAAACACTGTCTTAGAATTATGGGCCTGGATAGTAGCATACATACCAATGCTATTGAGCTGATCTCTTTATAACTGAAAGCGCTTCTAGTAATGTAGTGTTGTTTTAACAATGCAATGTAGCTTTGTACTACCAGTGCTTCTAGCGGCTATGGCATGAACTTTCTTCTCGTAGTTCCATTAATAGCAGTGCTAAAACAACACCAGAGTGCTAGTGGCGCCAGTCATACTCCAAGTGTCCAGACCTGTTCCTCTATGGCCTCAGTCCCGTGCAACCAACTCCTCTGTATTCTATGCCTGCACCTTCCCGGGTTTTGTCGGACTAGTTTTTATTTTGTGCAACTTACTTGGCGAGTCTACTACAGCGAGTTTGTAAGAACCTTAGAGTAAATTAGGGTAGAGGGAGTATCCTCTACAGCTGCGTACGAAACTGTGTGTTCAACATGTGTCACGTGACTTTAGTGAAATATGCGCGGGAGATTTGAAATAACATTGAGAGAACAGATAATAATTGCTTAGTAATAACAACCATATTGCGTTATTTTGGTACCATATGAATATATGAACTAAGGAGAGCATACTACCATATTATCGCATAGTATAGTTTCGTAGAAATTTCAGAACGACAAATGTAAACAATGTTTGCCACGTTACTGTTTTCCTTAACCCAGCTGTTTTTAGTAAAAAGTAAATATTAACTACATACTTACTATAAGGTTTTGAACCGAGATCTGGTGACACCACATGACTAAATATATATCCTGGAAGGTACGCCATGAGTTGCAAACAACACGACTGCACTTTAACGCCGAGAAAACATAAATAAACAACACCAAACTCTCGAGACCATGTTGGACACACATTTGTGACGTCATGTTCCCTCTACTATATATTACCTCTATGGCAAGAACTGTAGTGCCTACCTGGTGATTATATCCATGGAACGTAGTTCACTGCAGCTTGCAGAACACGCAGCACGTCTACCTGCGAGGCAAGTACCACACAGACTACGTCATCTCACCATCTTTTCCTCTAACCTTGACTAGTGCTACGTCATCCAGCGGTACTTCCCTCTCCGCCGGAGACCAGTTCTCTTCATGACCGTGGGCTTTGTTATGTCATAGTTTAGCTGGCCCTGTGTTGGTTCGTACGCTGTCAGCCAGTGATTTCTCGCAAACTAGTTTTATTAGTTGGGTGAAAGTAGACTCGTAGCAGCGACTCAATGCCTCCAAAGACAAGCGACAAGGCAGCCAAGAAAGTTGGCAAGGCACAGAAACATCGCCTCGAAGGGGTGACAAAGAGAAGGAGCGCAAAAGGAAGGAAAGGTCACGCTGTCAGCCAGGGAACCATGGCAGTTACTCCAGAGCCGTGTATAGTGAGTGGACGGTGGTGGGGCAAAAGAGGCATTTTCCCCAGGCCTCACATTCTAGGGGGTTTTCTTTTTTGATTAAAAACACTAATGATTTATAATAGAAAATGTATTGGATTTTCTAAAGTTCGTACTAAACCGTGTTGGTCGCTGTGAAATATAATTGTTGTGTGTGCTTACCATATCTGGTGAAACAATACCTGGTATTCCAATTGAATTATTCACTGAGTTTTTTTTTTTAATTATATAACTTGTCTTTTTTATGTAGATATGGCGTTCACGGTAATATTATGGGGAAGTTTATTAATTTTATTTCAGTTTACAACCTCGCAGAAAGAAATTTAAGTGAATTTTTAACAAATACTTATAGTGTGCCGCGGCCTCATATTCTCATAAACTGGCCGTACAAATACACCAACTACATGTGAACTGTCTTGCTCCAGCTCAAAGAGAGAAAGTAAAGAATAGTATTATTCTATAAACAGATCTGGTTCGTGAATGATAACGTTAGGCTGGAGACAGTCTACTGTACAAGCTCGTAACAGCGATGTATATACAGTTTAGGTTAATTATACTACAGGTTGGGAAGGTAACTTCTTGTGGAAGAATGCGGAAACGGAAATTCTGCCCCTAGTAGTGCTGCAGTTGGCAAGGAGACAAATACTATGTAATATCGACTCGGTAGAAGGAAAACTCACTAATTTTAATTAATTTTTAAATTAACAACGAAGTCATTTCAAACTTATGGTTTAAGTGTCTTCCCCAAGGAAAAATCATAATTTTATAAATAGAAAAGATCTGCCACTGAACATTTATTTATTTAATCTGGTAATAACACTTGCTCATGTTGCCACCTTTCTGACAGTAACCCAACTACCGGAGGAAATCGTACTTTACCAATTTATTCCTAATAAACCACCTGACCTGTAGTAGGGTTAGCCTTACGCTGGAATTATTGCGCCTAAATATATATTTTGAAATATCACACAAAATACTACAAATATATTTTCGACATGAAATTCAACTAATATCTAATTATAAAGTAGAATACATTTTTAAATCACTGCGAAATAACACATATTTCTTGATTAGATAGAACTGTGGAATGTGTGAACACAAATGCCGCAGTTATCATATTCAGTTTACAGGGGAACATTATCTCTACATGTCCATCTTCAATGTCAAGCAAGCTTCTGTAACGAGTTTGAATAGCTTTCTCATTCGTATGCTAGGAATTATTTGTTCTAAGGCAAATACGGGTAAATAAATAATAACTCGTGTATCGAACATTTTTTAAATAATTACTGGCGTATAGTGTTTTGAGAGGTGCTATAACGTAGGTAGCAAAGATCCGAAAATCACTGTTATAACATTTTCTAATTTTAAAATAAGTTACTTAGGTTACACTCTTTAATTTTACTACATTGTTGCGTTCAACACTTTAAATTACTTTTATATTAAGTCTTTTGCTAATTGCTTAAGGTAACACTGAAGCAGCTGGCTGAGATGGCCACCCAATAATGAGATTCACTTGGTGTTACAAGACCTGATTTATTTACAGGCCAATTTTAAATGTTAATTGTTTTTTTTTTTTTACTTTTACTTTATTCACGATTTGAAATTTAGAGGTTATACACTGAAGCTATATTGATTGCTAGGATAGGAACAGCTCTGTCTGAGTGGATGTTGGCTGTAATGATTTAAGAAATTTACAAGTACTACGTTTGAAAAAAGGTAGCCCAAAAATTGCTAAAGTAACGATTTGGTTATTTAAAGAAAAAAGGCCTGTCGACCCTTATTTCAGCTATAGTACTCAATTATCTAGGCCAACCACAATGACCAACATTCGAACAAAGCAGCCGAAGGTAATGAGGTATTATTTACTCGCACTCGTGTAGACCGTACATGCAGGTTGTAAAAACGTGTACATTTTATCATCATATATTTACAGCTACTCAGTACAAAGCCAGCATTACTATTTGTGTACTGCACTGTTGTACTTATTCAAATTCACAATCATATGAAAAATACCAGTTTGACGAATTCCTGTTTAATACCTTGCGTCGGAATAAGTTGCAAGCAGATTTTTGTGTCGTAAATAATTCATAATGAAAACATTGCTGGAATGAAACATTTGCTCACAAATACTGTGAATAAGTAGGTAAGGTATTTTTTTTTCTCTCACATCATTGATAACGTTTCTATTAATTTTCAGGAAAAAGTAAAATGTACCGTATACTCCTGTTACCAGACATGAAAAGTAATAGTGCATTGTAGTGTTTTCTTTGTAAGCTGATGTAATGTAATTGTCTTAAGCTGTGAACTTCCATTACTATTTAATAGGTTTTTTACACAAAATTTTACAGAAACATATATGTATTTTTATTAAATATCTTATCTTAATATTTTTCCATCTCATACTTCCAATAATCTGACAATTTCAATAAATGCTTTGAGTGCTTTAATATATAAATGGGTGTGTGAATACTAACTTATAAACTTACAAACATAAGTATTAAATAACAGATAGTACCACATGCTAGTTGAACATAATTATGGAACTAAACTACATTGTCCTACATATAAAGACATAAGTGCTACAACCGTGTTAGATGTACACGACTGCTGTTATCATTCCTGGTTGCATAAAACTGTGAACATCGGTGCTAACATACACTAGGCCTCTGACGTCAACAGGATGTGAGCAATGGTTTCCTGGCATATATATCCTTTCTCCTGCTCTGCGTACAGTTGAGCCATATCTTAGAGGGACAGGAAAATGTCAACATTCTTCGGTAAATGCTATGGTGTTCTGGTGTAAAGTCTGGAAATAGGTAAAGCAGATGTTTGTAGAACAGCACACATTTGGTTGTTTTTTAATGTGTCTTGTTGCTCCGAGATTTGAAACGGATACACCGGAAGATTCAAAGATTTTAGCAAAACATTTAAGAACCGAAAATAAAGAAAGTTACAGTCATGTGGAACAGAACTTTGCTGCCACTTGTTAAAAGTACAAAGTTCTTACGAGATTTCAAGTCTTACACTTCTTACGCATAGAGAAATTCTATAAATTATTCGAATGTAAGTCTTATTACTAACAACTTTATAGTTCGTATAAAATGCGCAGGAATTAAATGGTTTCTGTAGTTTCATGTACTAAAATTATTCATTTTTACTAATTAAGAGACTTATTAACAAACATTTAAAATGACATATTTGATGTAAGGCTTGGTTCCATAACCTTTCTTGCATTTGGTTACATGTAATTGCAAATATTTTAATAATTTTAATTTATAGAAACAAACTCTTAAATTACAACTTTACTTGTTCTTTATTTACGACGAAGGAGATTTCTCTGAAAAATCAGCATTAATAAAAGTATCAAAAATGCAATAGAGAAAATGTACGTGTGAATGCATGCGTATGAAAGTTTCGGACTAACGTCTGCAAGATCAACTAATTGAACTCAAATTCTGAAGAGTGTTTTTAATTTCCGCTGACTCGCGCATTTATATGGTACCTTCTTCGGGTGCAACACATGTAGTAGAACCAAACTTAAGTACTGTTAAATGTAAAAAAAAAAAAAAAAAAAAAAAAAAAAAAAAAAAAAAAAAAAAAAAAAAAAAAAAAAAAAAAAAAAAAAAAAAAAAAAAAAAAAAAAAAAAAAAAAAAAAAAAAAAAAAAAAAAAAAAAAAAAAAAAAAAAAAAAAAAAAA